>JACEVL010000203.1:0-277500 GCA_020284085.1 Aporrectodea caliginosa
ACTTTTACAAAAACGTCCTTTCTAATTTCACCAGTTAAAAACCATTAAAATTGGAAAAGGTTTTGATGAAACAACCTAATTTTTCCTTTTAAAACAAAAAAGTTCTTTTAAATGGGGTTGGTCCCAGGGGGTTTGGGTTTCCGCTCCCATAACTGCACAAAAACAAAATTGATTAAACCTCAACATGGGGCCCCAAACCTTTAAATTTACTTATTTTTATCCCTTTTTAAAACTTAAAAAAGGTTTTTATACCTTTCCTTTCCGTTTCCCGTAGCCGGGGCCCTGATTTGGGGTTTCCCAACCCTTTTCCGCCCCCGCGCCATGAAATTTAAATTTAAACCGAAGGTGCACATTTTATTTATTTTTTTTTTATGTTTTTTTGGGTTGAAATTTTTTAAATTTAAAACTCTTGGGGCTTTGGGGCCGGTTTTTAAGGGATTGGGGCCCCGGGGACAAACCACCAAACTTTCTTGATTAAAAGGTTTTGTAAAATAGGGAAATTTTTTGGGCATATAAAGTAATTGTTAGTATTAAGTTTTAACACTTCATGAAAATATCACGTCCAATATGTCCCCCAGCACAAAAAAAATATGTATTTATCAGGTCAGAGGTATGCTACAATAACAAATTAAGTGTCAAATATAATATTTTCAAGGTCAAGGAATATATTTATCGTAGTGTCAATAGTATCCGAATGTTATTATCCAAGATGGCGGTCAATATGGCCGCCAAAACACAAAAATATGTATATATCAGGTCAGAGGTAAGCTAGAATAGCAAATGAAGTCTCGAATATAATATTTTCAAGGTCAAGGAATCGATTTATCGTAGTGTCAATAGTGTCCGAATGTTACTATCCAAGATGGCGGTCAATATGGCCGCCAAAACACAAAAATATGTATGTATCAGGTCAGAGGTAAGCTAGAATAGCAAATGAAGTCTCGAATATAATATTTTCAAGGTCAAAGGAATCGATTTATCGTGAGTGTCAATAGTGTCCGAATGTTACATATCCAAGATGGCGGTCAATATATGGCCGCCAAACACAAAAATTATATATATATATATCAGGTCAGAGGTAAGCTACAATGGCAAATGAAGTGTCGAATATAATATTTTCAAGGTCAAGGAATCGATTTATCGTAGTGGCAATAGTGTCCGAATGTTACTATCCAAGACGGCGTCTAATATAGAGGTCACGAGCTGAGCTACGAATGCTCAATTTAATCGCGCCAGAAACGTGCGAGCTCGATCCTGTACCCAGTCTTGAAGCTGGATGGGCTGAATTCAAGTGATTAAGCAAATTACCGCCTGATTGCAAATGTGACATTTCCTTCTAAGGTTCTGGAATGTATTGTTGATATTGTTTATCTAGATATAAATGGTTTGCTTTCCTCCCAGCAGTCTGGTTTGAGGAAGAATCACTCTATGGAGCCTCTCCAAAACGCCTCAGGAGTCAGGACTGTCTTACCTCTATGGCGCCATAGATGTCGGACATCTCTCTCTGTCTCCTGACCATCTTCGATATCAGCTCAACTTTTGACTCTCTTGACCATAATAAGTTTTACTCCTTCAACGCCTTTCTGCTTTTTTGGGCTGACAGACAAACCGCTAGAGTGGCTTCGGTCCTTTCTGTCAGAGCGCACTAATCGTGTAGTCTTTGGCTCCTGTAGGTCCAGCTGGGTTCTAGCCCCTTTTGGTGTCCCATGCATAGGCTTTAGTGCTGGGCCCAATGCTTTATGTTATCTAAACGTCTGGTATTGGGGTCTTGCTGTCGTCATGTGGGCTTCTGCACCAGCTATATGATGGCGAAGTGCAGACCTACATCCGTTACAGCCCAGATTGCGTGGTCGATTGCCGTTCAGCAGATGTGCCAAACTATGGATGGCCTTCCACTTGGTTAGCATCCAATCGCGTGCTTCTAAACGCCTCTAAGAATCAATTCATTTTTTTGGGTTGTGGTAGACGGCTTGCGAGCATTGACCGATGCCTGGTTTTTCAGAAAAGTTCCCGCATGTCACTTTATTGGATTCGGTCCGGGACTTGAGGTAACTTTGGATCAAGAACTTTGTTTTCTCAGCACATAAATGAGCTTGCCCTTAGCTGCTATTATCAGCTACGACAATTGAGGATGTTGCCACAGAGCCACTTGGACTAATTGGGCGACCGTTTTTCGTTCAGCTGCTCGTCTTAGAGGGGCTTTCCAAAATATGCTCCTGTTTCTGTATTATATGTGGGATGTATTGTACTGGCTCTCTGTCCCACAACGCATCTCTAACAGGGTTGCTGTTTTCGTCTGGCGGTGCATCCTTGGCTGTGCCTTGGCCTATCGGAGTGATCTTTGTCGTCCGCTTTCTGATACAGCTACAGCCGTCGAGTCTTCCGATCTTCTGCTGGGGAGAACTCAATTAGGCAGCACCGTGCCTTCTCAATGGTTGAACCTTCCATCTAGAATGGTCTCCAATTAGAGATTCGTCTACTGCCTAGGGGCAGTGCCCCTGCATTTAATAAGTTACTAAAGTCTAATTATTAGTGCCGAAGCTGGGCTGGGAGCGCCTCTGAGTATAGGTCTCCTGAAGGGGCTAATATCAAATTCCTTGAATAAATGAATGGATAGGTAAGCCACAGTAACAAATGAAGTGGCCATAGTGCAGGAATGCTACAATCTAAGAAATCATTAAGAGATCTTCAAAGTAAAAACCTCATAGGATCTGCTTCTGCTGTTGTGAGCGCTACAAATAGAATCAAACAGCTCAGAGACAGTCCGCTTAGAGTTTTCGTCAGTGTTGAGAAGATGATGGTCCCGAAGAGCGGTTCCAAAGGCCCCCCGATCCAGGCTTTATGAGCTGAGATATACCTATTTTTGTGTCCTGGCGGCCATATTGACCGCCATCTTGAATAATAACATTTCTTGATCTTGAAAATATTATATTCGACACTTCATTTGCTATTCTAAAGCTTACCTCTGACCTGATATATATATATACATAATTTTTTTGTTTTGGCGGCCATATTGACCGCCATCTTGGATAGTAACATTCGGACACTATTGACACTACGATAAATCGATTCCTTGGCCTTGATAATGTTAAATTTGATACTTCGATTGTTTTTGTAGCTTACCTGTGACCTGATATATACTGCTTTCTGTGTTGGCGCCATTATTGGCCGCCATCTTGGTTAAAATGCATTTTTGAGGGGTGACCTCGTGGTCGGATCGCGTGGCTCCTACCAAAAACCATTACCATATGACCAAACCTAAGTACACAGAAAGTTTGGTGCTTTTGTCCAGTCGGTCCCCTTCATCTTGCTAACAGCCCTCACTATCTACGCGATATATGCTCCTGCATAGCTAGATTTCATTGGCATTGAAACAGACTATGACCACATCGAAACTTAAAATGTCCAAATATCGGAATTTAAAGTAAATTTTGAGTTGAAATAAAGTTGGGTTGAGATCTATAGAAATTCAAATGAAAACGTTCGTTAAAAATTTCGTATCCCTAAAGTTTTGCATTGGCGAATTTTTAAGTCCGATGACCTATAAATTCAGCCGTCGGCGTGACCACTTCTGATTTGAAATCAACGATCATCGTGATTGGTTGCGAATCAGAGCGTTGACCTAGATCCTCCGCGTGACGTAAGATTGCATATTAATTTAAGCCTTCGTGACGTGAACAAATGGCCATACTATATGGGCGGTATTAAGATAGCCTCGTTTAAAAAGTTGTAAATGTAAAATGTCCATATATCGGCGTTTAAATAAAATTGCGAGCTGAAAATAGTCGCGTTGACCATGACGTGGCGTAATAATGTTTTGTAAAATTTTTGTAAATCGCTAAAGCGTTCCGTTTCGGAGCCTTTAGCCAGACGGACAAACATACGGAAGGACAGAAAAAAGAGACTTTGGATTATATATATATAGATTAGGGGCCACTACCTACTGACCATGCATCAATCGAGGGCTCTGAGCCAGGGCTGCCGACAGAAATTCCGGGCCCCTAGGCAGAGCAGTCACGGGCCCTTAACTATCCTTAGACTTTATGAGAATTTTTTTAACAAACTGAAATAATTATAGTGCAGATACGACCCTACGAAAACTATATATTTATATGTGCAACTATTGTAGTTACGTGTTGGTAATATTATATTTTATAAGGCATAAAATCATAAACTTTGTATATCTGATTATAATATAATTTAATAAGTTGATTGCGTGTCCAGCCCGGGCCCCTAAAAGTCGCCGGGCCCCTGGGCATTTGCCCCCCTGCCCTCTCGGCGGGCCTGCTCTGAGCAGTTGTTCGTGAACGACTTGCTCAAGGTCCCTGTACAGTAACCGTCTCAGAGAAGGCTCGAAGCTGTACTCTCTGCATGGGCGTATTTAGGGGGTGGTTTTACGGGTTCAAACCCCCCAAATAAGTTTCAGAAAAAAAATTTATATGCTTTTACATGCAAAATACAAAAAACCTGGACATTTGCAATGATTTTCAATGGAAAACCCCCCAAAATCTTAAAACCCCTCCGAAATTTTTTTCTGGCTATGCCCTTGACTCTCTGCATTACAAGGTGAATGCTCTAACCAATAAGCAACCATGCCCCACATCATAAAGCACAACTAATATCAGCACAAAATAACTTTCCACAGAACTATTACTAAAGCTCTTAAAAACAACAGTTTAACAAAATCCAATGTGTAGTTCATTTTGCTCTACCTTCTTGAAAATCTACAAGCCTTAAAATCTTCAAAAGTCATACCAACCTGACAGACGTTTACCAATTTGGAAAACCAATATTTTAGTTGAACCCTGTTATACCAACAAAACTAATTCTGTAACTCCTTGATGTAAGATTTAAACTCAGCTGTACAACAACACAACATTTTGGCTTATACGGACTGACCTTCTCATTATTGACCTGATCACGGCTTGGGTTTGGTGAGCCATTGGTTGACGCCTTGTGCATTCGACACCGGCGCAATAGAAGTTGCTAATTACAATTACAATACTACAATAAAACATGGCACCCACCTGTACCAGGACATAATATCGTTTCTTCCACTTCTTCCAAACATTTTTCCCTTGAGCGTAAAGGGAACTGGAAAGACCAAACAGCAGTCAGCATAATTCCAAAAGTAGAGCATTATACTGGCAACAACATGGAAAGCAATGTTATACGTAAGACAAGAAGAAAATGGCACAACACTGAAATACCGATTTGTATGAGCAGGTGTGGTCAGGGCCGCATTAAGGCTAGTGCGGGCCCGGGTGCTGTGATTACCTTCCAAAGGCCCCCCACTGACAACCACCGGTCCACCATGCACACAGTTATAAAATGCGGGCCCTCAAAACTGCGGGGCAGGGTGCTACAGCACTCCCTAGCACCCCCTTAATGAGGGCCTGGACGTGGTGGGAATCATGTATGCATTATTACATACATACATACATACATACATACATACTTACTTACTTACTTACTTACATACTTACTTACAGCCTGGGCTGTCATGGGTTCACTCAGTCACATCGATACATATCAAGGAACATTGTTGTTTTAAGTTCTATTCTAAGTCGATCGATTGACTGCTAGTGGTTTTTCCATGATGCCAGGCGGTAGACTGTTTCCGATAGATGGTCCAACAAACAGCATAACTCCTTGATCCATATTATCCAGTTTTTGTGGCTGGAATGTGGAGATCGCAGTGAGCGGCCATACGCGAATGAAACCGGTTGTGGAATGAAGATATTGGTGTGCAGTGCATAATACAATGAGGAGGAGATCTTGGGCTATTGGTGAAGGCTGGAAGAATTTATACCCCATCTTGCACTTTATTAGATAGCTAATGAGAAGTCAATGTTTTATATTTGCATCTTTGTACGAATGTATGTTGCATGAGGTATGCATGTATGTATGCATGAAAGTATGTATCTATGTATGAGGTATGTAATACTACGTACGTATGTAGGCATTGTATATACACGGTGATTAATGGAGGTGTATTGCATATACATACATATAAATGGTGCATGGGGCTAAAGATGTGTCTTTTTGTGTCAGCTTTTGGTCCTGCAAGCTCACACTTCTATTAGACAGCGTCGAACCTTTCGATTGTTTTTATTGTTTTGAATAATTTGATTTTGGGTCCCTCCAATCTGGAATGGCCTCCCATTAGACTTGCGATTGATGCCTCGGCTAAACTCGCCTGCTTTTTATAAGTCTCTCAAATCACACTTTTCAGCCATGGCTGGGCTGGGAGCGCCTCTGAGTAAGTCTCTTGAAGAAGCGCTATATAAATTCTCGGAATGAATGAATGAATAAATGTGTCATCTAGACTGCCATGTTCACAGCTTTCTCAGAGGGTCTTAGGGTGTGATACAAAGCCCAGAATACATGCACATCCACATCCAGATGGAGGGACCCACAATCAAATTATTCAAAACAATCGAAAAGGTTCGACGCTGTCTAATAGAAGTGTGAGCTTGCAGGACCAAAAGCTGACACAAAAGACATATCTTTAGCCCCATGCACCATTTATATATGTATGTATATGCAAGTATACCCTCCATTAATCACCGTGTATATACAATGCATGCATACATACCTATACATACACACACACACACACACACACACACACACACACACACACACACACACACACACACACACACACACACAGACAAACTGACACATACATACCTGTACATACACATACAGATGCACACAAACAGAAAACTGAAATAAGGTTGGCATGATAAGTTGCCGACGTTGCTGCTTACCCACAATGCTTCATGTTCTGAGGTTTATCGATGCGAATGGCGATCCTTATTTTCAGATTCTTATCCGGACAATACTTTGTTGTCTGCAGCTGGTGCCACTCGGGAGCCTTCGAACTGGTCGCAGTCGGCTTTAGGATTACCTATTGAAGAGGAAAAAATACACAAGCCAAACTATTTCTAAGACAGGCATGTAATCAATCAATCAATCAATCAATCAATCAATCAATCAACCAATCAATCAATCAATCAATCAATCAATCAATCAAATCAATCAATCAATATATCAAATCAATCAAACAATCAATCAATCAAATATCGATCCAATGTTAATTGCTGTGTTTTGACAGTAAATTTTCTAACCAGATAATGAATATACAATATAATACAATTGACCAAACCATCCTTCCTTAGAGAACCTTTTCAATTAAAATATAACTAAAATGGATATGTCAATATACATTATAGCATGATATATTTAGTTTTGTTTTCTAACTCTTCATTCAGTTCTGCTAACATTACCTAAAAGATCAAAAAACTTTCTACCTAAACATTAACTTTCTACACTCTTCCTATATTGAATTCTCCACCAAAGATGTCAATGCGCCTCTGATTGGTGTGCACTGCGAGAGGCTCTATATAAATTGATAGATACAATACAATACAATACAATACAATCATAAATACAAGTAATTGCAAAACAACTTACTCGTCCCAGTTCCTTGTCCTCCAGACTTAGCAATCCTGAATTTTCGGTGAACAGTTTTACCTTGACCATTGGCAGAGGATAGTTGGTTGTAAAATCACCTTGCGTATCCCAACTAAAATCAGAAACACCATAGAAACTGTTGGCACGCTTTACCGATGGACATTATCTTACCGACACAGAACACAAGCTCATTGTCTCATTTTATAAGCAACTAAAATTAACTGTCCAAGAGAAGATTGGATGTTTTGTAAGAAAGATTAGATCCATGAGATACCAAAGGTTTTGATTCTTTCATCAGACTCATTCATTCATTCATTCATTCATTCATTCATTCAGTGCCATCATATGGCTTCCTGTAGCATTCAGAATAAGATTTAAACTGGCCTGCTTGACCTAAAAAACCTAACAACCAGCACCCCACCTACTTTCAACTACTATTATCTCTGCATGTCGCTCCCTGCAGTCTGAGATCTTGCCCCAAGGAATGGAACAGACTACCGTTGGTTTGTCCGCAGTTCGAACTCTTTCTCTTCCTCTAAGAAATGCCTTAAAACTCACTATTTCTCATTGGCCTTCAAACATCTGGATATCTAAAGTTCTGCTCTTCACCTGGTGACTGACTAACCACACCTCCAATTCGCATTACTGTGTTACTTTGCATGCGTAAAAAATGTTTGTAATAATAATAATAATAATATCCCTTCAAGACGTCTTAACAAAGTTAATGAGATAAGATTAGACCCTTCATCAGATTAGACCTTGCCATCAGATAAGACTTGCCTCAACTGGTCCCTCTCTTTGGAATGCACTCTCTCCATCTACTCGCTCTCAAAGTCTAGCTCAGAGGTGGCCAACCTTTCTTGGCCTACGGGCCACTATAGCTGTTGGTAAGCACCTGGCGGGCCTCAAGTGTTTGTCCTCACAGCCATCATATTTTTAAAAAGAATTATAAAAACAGCTACGGCTGCAATAGATCAACGCAACTTACAACACTACATTTTTAGTGCTTTAGACATCAATATCATGCAGTATTGTAGTAGTAGACCCAGTATATGGCTTAAGTAGGCGTAAAATTAGACAAAAAATATTTTCAAAGGGGTTGTGCGGGCCGCCAATCAACAGTCCGCGGGCCACATGCGGCCTGCGGGCCGCGGGTTGGCCATCCCTGGTCTAGCTGGTAACCCCTCCTTATCCTCTGCTTTTCTCAAAACCTGCTTCTTCTCTTGTTGCCTAGCACACTGGGACGGCCTGTGAATGGTTCACCCTACTACAGGCGCTTTATAAATATTTGAATATAATACAATACAATAAAATCTGGCTCTTGAAGGACCAAGATTCTTAGCCGATAAGGTCATGGCTAAGCATTTTCATTCGTACCATGGCTTGGAGGCTTCCGCCTGGTCCGTTTGCAGTTTGTCTCCACCGTCCACTTCCATCGTGCAGTAGACAATCTTATTTGGTGGAAGAGACTTCAAACCTTTCACTTCCATCACAACCACCTGATTTCACCACACAATACCAAATAACAATAAGAAAATAACAATAGGAAAATGAAGGCAATAACAAAACCCAATAAACCTCCCTAATCAGTAACAGCAAGGCAGTCTAATTCGTGACAAGACATAGTCTTCTTTAATAATACTATGTCGGCGGCCTATCAACAACAATAATTGCAGGTCATTAAACAGAAACCTGTCTAATTAAGAGCCTCTGACTGGTCTGATAAGTACAAATAACAAGATATCTTTGCCTTATCAACAGCAATTGGTCCACTAGGCCAGAGCAGTAAAACTGTTGGATCAATAAAAGCTATGCCTAAACAAATAAGACTACAGCTGTCTAATTATACAAATAATTCCTTCACAGCACAAGATCAGAGGCAGTTGAAAATGATTAGGATTTGAGGGGTTGACTTGAAGTATGATGTTAGCATGCTGGACTGTCAATCAAGAGGTTGGGTTCAAATCCCTCCAAGGGCAGAAATTGGTTGAGATTTCCACTCTGTGTGTGCCCACTAACAAACTCAGCTATAATGAGTACAATGACTGTATACTGTCGGTGGGAAGATGAGACGGTGAGGGAGAGAACTGGTCACCTGCCTTCATATACCGAGGCTAAGAAAATGAAGTTGTAGCACTTCATACCCATGGCTGCCTCATGTCTAGCATAAGGGACTGCTCTTCTCTTCTCTCTCTCAACCTACCTCCAGCGCAAATGTAAGCACGAGGTCGATTTTGGACAGAGCTGGTTCACTGTCCTCAGATACATCGACTTTGGAGATTCCTGTGGGCCTGAAACAGAGAAATAATACCTAGCCATGAAACAGAAAACATCAAAAGCCTACAGATGCATCTGAATTTCAATTGTAATTACGACAGCCTTCATAGCATCGTCAGTAGCAAGCTACTTCTAGCATGGGCATATTTAGGGGGTTTTCGGGGTTCAAACCCCCTAAATAAGTTTCTGGAATTTTTGTTAGGCTTTAACATGCAAAATACAAAAAAACCCTTACTTTTGTGAGAATCTTCAATGGAAACCTCCCAAATCTTAAAACCCCCTCCGAAACTCTGTTCATGGCTACACCCATGAAGTCTTCTAGGATGCCATACACACTGTCAAATGTGACTGATGAATCTCTCATTTCTCTGTGGCATAATAAAAGTACAGTTCATATGAACGTACAGCAATGTATGTCAGGCAGAGATGTTATAGTAGTAGTAATATATTCGTTTATTAGTTAATCCAGCTGCCAAACTGCAACCCAGTAAAGGAACATACACAATATGGAGCTGAACAACGCTAGACATATAGAGCAGCGGTTGTCAAATGGTAGTATGTGTACCACTGGTACACCATGTGTCACTAATTGGTATGCGAAAAATGTAAATTTTATGAATTTATGGCCATAATTCTGTGATTAGCTATTCAGTGATATTTTAATGTTGAAATGTCACAGCCTCTTCATTTATTTTCAATCTGACCTTTGCTGGTGGTATGCCAAGTTGCCAACGTTCGATTTTTTACCTTGTAGTACAATAAAAATCGAGTTTGAAAACCGCTGCTATAGAGTAAAGTTAGTATGACAAGGTGAACACATTTGGGACTTGAACTCATGGCGATTGCACACACTCTTGGTATTGGTTATACAGGTAATTGAACAGTTAACAGTTCATTCTGACAGCAAACATTTTCTGAGATTTCTTCAGGTTAAACGATGCAATACGACTGTCTGAAATTAGTTGCTTTTGTCGTCAATGATATTTGTTATGAAAACTTAAGTTTAATTTACTGACATATTAACTTGAAGTTGCTTAAAAAACCTAATCTGCTGCACAACTCTGCTCCAAGAAAAAACAGCCAAGTAAGATGAAAGGCCAGATACAATTCCAACACACAAAGTCACCAGTTCTATCACCAAAAAGCCACAAGAGAACAAATAGCCTTTAACCCTTTAACGACGAGCCGCTTATGGTTTCCCATACATTTTAGTACACGCTTGTCGTTAAAGGGTTAAAGAGGTCCAGGCATTCTTTCATGTCTAAGACGACAGCCACTGAGGTTTCGCATGGTCTGACAAGGTAATCTAAGAGCAGACGGAAACAACGCAGGATCTCACTTGTTGTATCGTTTGAATTTGTTAAGCGAATATTTGGAGTCGGTGTTTCCTCGTGTGACCGGGAGACTCTCGAGGTTGGCCATCAGAAGTGCCACGGATGATTTCAGTTCCTCTATGTACATCGTATCCATCTCTTTCACAACAAAACGTGGCAACTTGCTCTTTTTCTGCCGAGAAAAAAAATAACATCAACAACAAAGGGCAAAACTAGGCAGACAATTTCAAATCCTCACAAATCTAAGTTTTAATAACAAGGTTAAATCCTGGTAAATTTAATTTCTTCCAATTTTACTTCCGAAAACTTTAAGTTCTGACAACTTCTTAAAGTTTGGAGATAAGTCGATAGAGTTAGGAGTCAAGTCGATATAGTCCTTCGTTATTATGATGCCCACGACATCAGTTGGTGGTCGGTTCAACTGAAATTGTCAAATCAAAACTCATAACCACCTGGAGAAGAAATTCAAAACATCAGAGAAACCAGAAGCAGGATACCACTGTATGCAAGTTGAGAGAAACAAAATTTCTATATAAGAAAAATGCAGATAAAAAGAAGATGTGAGAGCCAGACCTTTGTAAGTTCCTCAGCAGCGTGTAGCCGGCTGTCCAGCTCCCGACGAACCTGAGCTGCCTGTTCATCGGCACTGTCCAGCTGAAAGCAGAAGACAACAGGAACGTAAAGTACCACACTAGAAATCATAACAATATAAAAAAGTGTGTTGTGCTGTGTTCGGTCCCTCCTCCTGGAACAAAGCTGCCTAAGAACCTGCGACATGTGCTTCTCAGCCTCTCTAAGTAAGTAAAGTAAGTATATCCTTTATTGAACAAAAACCAGCTGCTAACCGCATTTTGGGTGTACATAGTTCATCAAATAGAAGAAACAAAATTAAGTATAAAGCATCCGTGTGACAAATGTTTTACGAGATAGAGAATTTGCCTTAGGTATAATTCTATTGTGGGTTCTAGGCGTAGTGAGTATGAGACAGTTTTAACGGGGAGGCAATAGCTGATGTAATACATGTGCAGGGTTGCTGATGATGGTAGAAAAGAGATTGGAGTCTGCTTTCTGGCAAAGTTGCTCGAAACTTTTGTAGAATTCCGGTAGGTAACGAGACCGGACCAGTCGCCGTATAGTAGCCTGAAGACGCGTGCATCCCTCAGCCCCCACGAAGCCCCACCATGACAATATATATTATATATTGCCTCTTTTCCGCAAAAGCAAGAAGATCATTGTTTATTGTGTTAGGTCGGGAGTGCCTCTGGTGAGTCTCTCTTGAAGTGGCACTATATAAATTTACAATTACCATAACCAAAGGTACTGAAATACCAAGTCACCAAAAGACATTTTAAGTGAATGTCTGAATATAAAAGAATTCTCTAGTTTTGGTTCAGTCAAATTGGCAGTTTTGCCAGAAATTAGTCCAAATAATTGATCTGATTATAACCAGTAATAAGATATTCCAACAAATTACCCTATAGATACTAAAAAAAGTTATTATTAATCATACTTTTTGCAACAGCATATTTTTAATAATCAACTCTTTTACCATGACAACTAAACTGATTTTGGCATGTAGAGGGGAAAATTCATCTGCAAGCCACTTCACCCCATTCCAAGCTATCATCATCATCATCATCATCATTTAAAACAAATTAACATGCACAAGGTCACACAGAAATGCGAATCTGACGTGCCATTTACCTTGCATTCATACAATGCACTGCCATGTCATTAACAGAGAATAAGCAATTCTTCAGTGATGTTATACGAACATGGTTTTGTAATGAATTGTCTAAGTGGTTAAGGACTAGCCTTTAGCATGGTCAGTACAGGTTCATACCTACCCCAAAGCACACAGGGACTTGGAGCAAGAACTCCCTAATGTAAAATACTCAGCACCACTGATTAATTCCTTGTCATTAGGCAAAGGCATTACACACACATAAAATAATTACATAAATTAGAAATACATAATGAGCAATAATGTATTTATAATTGCCCAGTAATTACAGCTGCCCAGTAGGTCAAACCAGTAGCATTCAGAGGCACGACTACATAATGAAATATGCTAGATAAATCAGATATAATGGCATCCTAATTAGACAAACAAAGTCATTGCCTCTATAAGTGAGAACAATTGTGTTGACAAAAGACGTAAGTGATGAGAAAACAAACCCAAGACATACGCAGATAAACACAACTGGGCATACATAAACACAGATAGACAGACAAATGAACAGATAGACATAACAGCAGAGAGGCAGACGGACAAACAACCCTACAGACACACACACACACAGGTAGACATATACACAACTGAACAGAGGAAGACAGATAGAATGCCAGACAGACAACTACCACAAAGATAAACAAATACACATGCACACTAAGAAAACAGACAGACAGACAGATATACAGACAGACATATAGACATAATTTTTATAGACAAATAGACAGACATATAGACAGACAAACACACAGACAGACACACAGACAGACAGACAGACACACAGACAGATCAGGTGAACAGACACAGCAACAGACAAAGAGGGACACAGAGAAACAGAGAGACAGAAAGACAGACAGACAGACACAGACAAAGACAGAGAGAAAGAGACAGA
This sequence comes from Aporrectodea caliginosa, assembly GCA_020284085.1. NCBI lineage: Eukaryota > Metazoa > Annelida > Clitellata > Crassiclitellata > Lumbricidae > Aporrectodea > Aporrectodea caliginosa. The sequence continues at coordinate 13,718 of JACEVL010000203.1, forward strand.
GACAGAGAGACAGAAAGACAGACATACAGACAGAGACAGAGAGACAGAGACAGAGATAGACAGAGATATACAGACGGTCAGCCAAAACACAAATCCAACGGAAGAAAGACAGATGGTGTTTTCTTTTGGTGACCGGTGTTAGGTCACATCCTGTCGACCACCGATTACATCTGTCTCATCATCTATCCCTTCTTCCCATTGACTTCAAGAAGCCAGATAAAAGAGATAAAGCTGAGACAAATCGTATCTGGACCGGATTCACGAGAGGCAATAACACAAACAACTTGCCCATCATCAATTGCCCCTTCTCTGCTGCTGCTGCTGCTGCTGCTGCTGCTGCTGCTGCTGTGGACAGCTGCATCAAAGTCATCACCATTACGCAACGTGTCTGCTCTCGGCACAAGTTGACAGTTATGAACAATAAGGCCTTTATTAGTATGTAACATCTTTTTATTCATTCTCACATAAAACGTTTGGTGTATATAGTGTATATATATATAGTGTATATATATATATTACAATATATATATACACTATATACACAAAATAAGTAAGTATATATATGACTGAGGACAATGGAGGTAATTTATTCGTACCCATCGCCACAGATGGCTGGCATCAGGAACTGATGATATATATATATATAATTATATATATATATATATATATATATTATAGTGCAAAGTGCACAGTCATCGTATATATATATATATATAATATATATATATATATATATATATATATATACATGTCTGTATAAAACGCTGTATTATTTTATGAGAAATCTGCACTTTTGCTGGACAGAAGTCGAACAGTTGGCTGTAAAAAAATGTGTGGCATATTATAGATGTGTGGGGAGCAAATACTGATGGTTTGATGTCATTGTCATCAAAGCCATCGCGATTGTCTTTGAAGATGAATGAAAAGGTCCAATTACAGCCGTGAGACAACACTAACGTACTTTCCAGACGATACAGATACGCCTAAGCAAATGCACACGTCTGCAAAAGTAAGCAAACCGAATAGTTGACTGGTAACACGCTGGCACGAAGATCAGAAGGATGTGGGTTCGATACCCGCTAGCCCCATATGGTCTGCTCAGCCTTCCATTCCCTAGCGGCAACTCAACTGTAAAATGAGCAGTAGGACAGATGGGTGCCATCCAGGCTGCCATACAGTTAAATTCGACTTCTCTTAAACTTGTTATCATCTGTAACTACTGTGATCATACTGTGCACATGTCAGTTTGAAGTAATAAATGAATATTATTATTATTATTATTATTATTATTATTTTATTATTATTACTATTATTATTATTTTTATTATTATTACTATTATTATTATTATTATTATTATTATTATTATTATTATTATTATTATTATTAACACATACACACCATTGATCCATTCATTCAGTCAGAGTATTTATATAGCGCCTCTCCAAGATAACTATTCAAATGCACTCCAAGCCCAACCCCAGCAGAAAAGAGCAGTCTTCAAGTCTTTCAATTGCAGTAGGTATAATTGTATGCATATGCATATGCACACATATTGACAGTCACTGGGTCAAGGCGGTCACAGGTATTTGGAGTCTGAAAACAAAAGACCTTTCTGGACATATCTAAGAAGCTATTCAGAGCAAATAACGACCTGATAGCAATGCAGACCAAGACAGGCTCATCAGAGACACTCCCAACCCAATTACAGACAACCGGGATGGATGGCACAGCATGCTTTCAAGTCCTTAGGGGTCGCCCATTAATTATGTCAACAAATTTTAGGAGCACATGAGCACCGTAAGCAAAGCGTTCAGTCATTATCGTAACGAAGCGGCTTTGCTTATAATTATACCGGTAATCTCTTTTAGTATCAATGGTCTCTTTTGTTAGCATTATAAAAGTAGCTGTTTATCATTGCTTATCCATTCAGAACTCAAGTCTTGTTAGTAAGGATCAAAGAAGTGGCTTATCTGAGCTTATATCATTTGGTAACCTCAACACATGGCATCTTTATTATTAATATTATTACTTTGATGTTTTATCATTATCATTTATATAACTGTTGTCCCATTGTGTGCTTGCAAATGGTGTATTAAAGACCATACGTACTTACTTATCTATGCTACCTCAAAAAGAAACTACAGAGACCAAATAAAACCCAGGAACTCTTCTGCTTCAGCTTGCTCACCTTGACTTCTGGTTTTGTTACCCATCAGATTTGACCAGGTTTCAGCAGCAGATTCTGAAGCAAACTCTCTCGACGCAACTTGGCCCAGAGACTCTGAACATACATGTCATCTTCAGCTGTCAACGTGTGTGGGCCCGCCACTGGTGACTCTTTTAGCTTACTGTGCATTGTTTTGCTAACTGATGGAATATATTCGTTCATAATGAAGCTTAACATGATATAGCCTAGCACAGAGAGAGCGCCTCTTAGTAGCTATGATAAAGGGGCGCTATATAAATGTTCAATTACATTACACTACAACCATCAACTGATGCATTGTGCATTAGATTAGATTAGAAACTGAAATCCAGCCTAAGAGGACAGATCAGATTTTGACCAGGCTTCCTCAGTAGACTCTGAATTTGAGGTTGGGGTTCAAATCTCTGCCAAGGCAGAAATTGGTTCGAGATTTCTGCTCCCCTGCACTCGTAGCCAATTCTGCAATGATGAGTACACTGACTGTACACTGTCGGTGGGAAGATCAGATGGTAATGGAGAGGACTGGTCACCCGCCGTCATATGCCGAGGCTACGAAAATGAAGTCGCTAACACTTCATACCCTTGGCTGCCTCAGGGTTATCATAAAGGACTGCTCTTCTTCTCTCCACCTGAAACCGTCTCATCTTCATGGGCCTGTCACACTGAAAGCGCTTCTGAATAGCTCTGCTGTGAGAAGCGCTTTACAAATGTTCAGATTAGATTAGATTAGATTGGAAACAACCATTCAATCAATACTTGTGTGCATCATCATGATTGCATCACTAAAGAAGTCATTCGACAAGATTAGGACACTACAGAAAATGGAAGAGTGCCTCAAAGGACAGAACACAGAATCAAAATGCACAGTCTGTACACATACGGTCATACGCAATAGCATGCATGTCTACTACACCTCTTCAGAACGTCTTCAATGTGCTTCTTGCACGCCTAAACGATCTTAGAGTTCCTTTTAAGAGCCATCGTCCTAAGAAAGACTCCGATGGACAATCATGGGTATGCAGATCCATAGCCAGCCAAGCAATAAACATGTCCAAAGGGAATACACACAGATTAAGCAAATGAGAGGCAAACAGAGACAGACAGAAAACGGCAGACAGCCAGACAAACAAACAGACAGACAGCCAGAGACAGAAAGGCATGTTTCGTTGGATTTGAAAACTTCGGTACTGCTAATTTCACTGTCCATGTCATTGTCTGTGAATTCCACCTCTACCAAATAGTCCAAATAGTGCCAGACCAATGCCTGGATAAAGGAGGAGGGCAACGACCATGGTCTTGGCAGCCATAAGATTATTATTATTATTATCATTACTATTATCATTATTATTAGTATTATAGCAGTTTTATATAACGCCCCTTCAAGACAGTTTACTCAATACTCAGGAGCGCTCCCAGCCCAACCCCAGTTAAACGGACAGTCTTAGGGCCAGAGAAGAACAGAGCAGAGTGCCTTATTGGCGTCAGACCCAGTGCAATTGGAAGCCCATTCCAGGTCACCGGGCCAGCCACAGAGAAGGCGCGGCGCTGTCGGATAGCAGTCCGTGCTCGGGGGACAAGGAACTCCGCTTGCTCCTGCCGAGCGTAACGAGCCACGACGCCGAACAGCCACAGTAGGTTAACAGAGTTCCCGCTCTCAGCATTTGACACAATGTTCGCAATGTGCAAACTGATGAGTTTTTCAGGAGTGCCACTGATGAATATTTTTCTTTATGTAGTGCTTTATAAATGCCAGATTACAATTAGAATTAGACTTAAAATCACAATTACAATTACATTGGTCAGTAAACACACAACACCATTTTTATAGAATAACCTTTAACTGATTCATACTGAAGGGTATCGATACACTAACATTACTTAACATTCCCATGCAGCTTGGCTATGTTACAGGTTCTAATGCAATGCTCAAGAATTTTTGTATTAAAGTGGTTACCATAGCACATTGGTAATCAGTTTCAGGCTCTTTGAGTGCCATTAGCATCTATGGAAAGGCTGCACATGATTGCAAATTTGCAACCAGCCTTCTTCGCCAGTTGTGCCCTCGACCCCAGGATACTACATACACCCTTCGACCTAGACCTCACCAATTCTAACTTCTACCTAAGGATACCAAGGATACCAAAAACTTCATTCCCAGGCAGCTTTATAAGGACATCTATTAAACCCTAGACTCTTTAAGTAATAAATTAAAAGCCAATTATGTCTCGGTCCAAACATCAAAACTGTAAACATGATGCCTACACATACCTATATTTTGTAACTGCAAAAAGTTCTGACAACGTGTTAATGAATAAACGAAGATTCTATTCTATTCTATTCATAAACACTGCAAAGGTATCAAGAACTTTTGTAAAACGCCTTGTGAATAAAGAATCTTCTGCTTAAGCAAATCATACAACAGAAGTTTCAAGCCAGAGCACAGAGTATAGAGTTGCAGTAGTCAGGTCTCGTCAGAATAAGGCGGCGCATCAGTGCATTCAGCAATGCCGAATACAGAGTACAGCAAAGCTGTCAAATCCTTCTCAAGTGAAATAAGAACGTCCCAGATATGCAGCTAATTGACATTTGAGGGAGAGTGTTGGGTCAAAAATAACTCCAAGATCCTCAACAAAAGTAAGTAAGTATATTCTTTTTTAGAGAGGATGGGGAGAGTAAAGAGAAAGTAGGGAGGAAGATTTCAGCACACAGTGCCATGGGAGCTTAGAGGAAGGGTCACACCAGATGAGCTCATATTTGCCAGGGTTAGGTTTGAGGCACATCTATAGACAGACTCCATAGTTTGATGTCATCAATGAAGGCCCAAAGTCTCTTCATAGCATCTGGAGTATAGGTATAGGTTAGGCTACATCATATGATATAAAGCACATATACATATACCAGTTTCTGTAGTACAAATACAAATATAGATATGATATATCAACATGTAAACATAACACTGTGTATAAACACACACACACACACACTCGGTGACACACCCATACATACATACATACATATACATACATACATATATATATATATATATAATGTATGGAAACAAATATAAAAGGCATATATCGTGATTAAGCCTGAAATTGCCCTGTTGATGCACATATAACGCACACACATACATATGCAATCATTATATATATATATAAGATATACATTAACATTATATACAACATGTCTGCATATGAGCATATATATAATGTTTAGAACCTAATATAAAAGACATATATTGTCATTATGCCTGATATTGCTCTGTTGATGTTCAATGCACTTGAGCTCCTCCCATGCTCAACCGCCCCCCCCCCCAGGCAAAAATATGTCGTTGCATATTATTGATCAGTGTTTCACAGCTAGATATTGTTAGCTGGCATGATTATTAGAGGAGAGGTCAACATGTGATGAGCTGACTAATTCAGAATCGATAACTGAACTTATTCACAGTGTCCGGCATTCAGTTCCCAATGACCCAGGGACACGAGGTACACACAAAACCACGTGCACACACACACACACACAGGACCACACACAGACAAACATAGGACCACACACAATACATCATACACAAATATAGGTCTTCAGTTCCCAATGACTGAGGGACACGACGTACATGACCATACAAAACCACATGCATGCACACACATACACGTGACATAAGACCAAACATACACACACGTCTATGAAGAAATGCATGACAAATACAGCACCCAAGTAAAGAACCATAATTATACGAAAACAAAGCAATAGTAAAGGAGCCCATGCATGTCATGTCATGACTGATACAGGTCCGCACACAAATACAAGACCATACACACAAGCACAGGCCCAACACAGACACAGGCACAACACAAACATGGGCACAATGCAAACACAACGCAGACACAGGCACAATATGATGTAACATCCACAATAATTCAGAATCTCTTTCACAACTGGCCCTAAAAATGCAAAGCCTGGAAGGAAAGGCAGCAAACTATATGGGCCACGACAATAAAACGAGAGCCAAAATCTCAGAATCATGACCAACTGTACCATGCGCCATTGTTATGAAGTCACAGACCGTTAAACACTGCCCATGGAAATCCATCACATACATATTTACGAACAAGACAAACAACGAACGAACGGAATACAAAGCAGACTGGACATAATAACGCCAATCGGCTCAGGAGCGCTCTCGTTTAATCTGGGACTATTATTACAGACGGGATTCGAAACGGACGAAAATTGGGTCGTTGCCCTAGATTATGTCTGTGACTCTGATTTTACATCCGGGACCTTTGCAGGTCAGATCAATTTTAGTTCCGTTTCTTTTCTGGACGATTGTCGTAACGAAACAAAAGCGACTTAATTTAATAAAAATAATTTGCAACGTATGCCTCTTGTAAATTACTAAAAACAACGACGAGAATGATTCATTTGGCTTTGTTTGCGTTTGCTCCGTCGAGAGTATTTATCCTGCTGAGTGCCCGGATGACAGTGTAATCTAAAAATAGATGGTCACATACATCGCCCGCGATGTTTTAGAAAAGACGATCTCTGATTGGCTGACATATTGCCGCTTCGTATCCCGTCTGTAATAATAGTCCCAGGTTTAATGTACTCGAAAGTCTTATCGGGCGGTTCTGTCCTTCCTCGCCGGAATTGTTGGCATTAAATTGGTCTCAAGAGGGCCAAAAGTGATCATAAAATATCACTCTTTAGGAAAAGAAGAATTTCTTATTTCTGGGCAGTGACTTTGTTCTGTAGGAAATGCTAGACAGCACAGCGATGTTAAGCAAAACCAAACCCAGTTATTATTATTATTATCAGTTATTATTATTATTATTATTATTAATTATTTCTATTTTATTATTATTATTATTACTACTATTACTATTATTGGGCGCGGTGGTATAGGGGTATGTTCGGTGCCTCACAGCCGGAGGGTTGCGGGTTCAAATCTACCTCAAGCCGCGCGTAGGGACCCTGGGCAAGTCCTTCACTTGCAATTGCTCATGCGCTTCGGTGTGAAACTCCGATTCAGTGTCCGCGTTGTAGTTGGGAGCGCCTCTGAGTAGAAATCTTGAAGGGGCGCTATAACAAGTGCTCATACATACATACATACATACATACATTATTATTATTATTATTATATTAGATCTATAAAGCGCAAGTTAATACAACAAAATATGTCGCATAAACTTGTGCTAGTAGTAGCTCAGCTTAGTCAGATGAAGTGAACAGGACAGGTAAACATTTAATTTCTTTTTGAAATTTTCGAAAGACAGTTCCGGAACACGGACTTTGACCATTGGGCCTGATGCATCGAATGTTATTCTACGCGTCACAGTGACCTTTCCAGACCACACTAAGTCGTACTTGTTATTATTAGGATGAGTAAACATGGAATGTCAGGGCAAATAAGCAGACTCAGCTCTCCATTAGAGGACTCAAATAGTATAGAAAAATATGTGCAATGCTCATAACAGATTGAGTAGGAGAACATGAGTGATGCCAACGAAAACTGAAAATACCACTGAAAACAGCAGAATGGTAAAAGAAGTTATTCATTGTTTCCTAACTGCCCCTAATCTTCAGAAATCTAATATTGAAATGTCTGTTGTAAGATTTACCATAATGCACAAAGTGATTGCTGCTAAACAAAACAATTGGACACAGCTGGTTGAGTTCTTCTCTTAAGCACCAAAGATTGGAAGGCAGGCTATAATGGATGATTAGAAATAGAGAAAAAGATAGGACCTTCAGTACTGACGTAAACAATAACATAGAATCTGCCAGATTCTGCAGTGGATTGAAATGGGCAGTGAATTCCATAGTCTTCTAGGGCAGCGACCAAGAAAACCCAGGAACTTAGTACGATTCTGCCTTGGAGCACAGCAAGAGCATTTATGACCTTATTTACTATAGTTCAGTAGTTAGTGTGCTGGACTGTCAATCGTGAGGTCGGGGTTCAAATCCCTGTCAGGGCAGAAATTTTGTTAGATTTCTGCTCCATCTGTGCCCTAGCCAACTTAGCTATAATGAGTTTACACTGTTGGTGGGAAGATGAGATGAGAGGGAGAGGACTGGCCTGCCCTCATATGCCGAGGGTAAGAAAATGAAGTCGCTAACACTTCATGCCAATGGTTGCCTCAGGGATAGCTGAAGGGACAGCTCTTCTTCTTTTTCTTGTTCTTCTTGCACCTAATGTCCTCTCTGGACCTACTATCTGAAACTCTATACCATAGGACTGAAAGCTATCTGATTTCTCAGAAAGCAATTAGGCAGAAAATGCAAAATAAAACGATTTCATGCATACCATCCATCAATCACATTTTGACAAACACTAAACGAGCACCACCACCACCACCACCACCCCCCAGTCCCCTCCCTCAACGCTGTATGTTCCCAATGCCCACGAATCGTCTATTTCCACCGCAGCTGACTTTTTGTTTTAATTACAAACTGTCATATCATTAAAAAAAATCATTAAAAATTACATAAAGATGGTCATGACGGGAAGGGGGAAGGGGGTGGGGCGGCCATCATCGGCGCAGCACATCCGGTCCCTTCGACCGTTGGAGATTTACGACTCACAGCTAGCCTTCCTTCGAAGCGGCGGCCAAACGAGCGGTAATGAACATAAGGATAATTACTGGTGTCATAATTTCACAATGGACATGATTCCATGCTTGGCATCGGTCTCCGCTAGACCCATGCCCGTACACATCGATGGGAGGTAGTAAGCGAGAGCGTTGCAGCAACGGCGGCAGACCTCGGCCGGTGCTGTGTAAAATCGGTTCCGGGGCAAAACCGGTTCTGACTACGCCTGTCTGGGTCCGCTATTCCGGGATCCGCTATTCCGGACTAATGACTAATGAACAGACAAAGATAATCAGATAACCTTGCTGAATAATGATAAGTCTGGGGAAAAAGAACTGATTTTAAAGAATTGTGGCCGGCATGCTGTGCAAAAGGTACCATGTTTTCTAATAACGACACTAACTCTAACACTGACCCTACCCGACCCTCACGACTCGTGCATTGCTCATTATTATAAATGGAGCCCAGAACTTGAATGGCAGAGTCAGGCGGACCCCCGGAATAGCGGACCCCGGAATAGCGGGCCGGTACCCTCAGCAGACATCCGGAGGCCCGGGTACCCGCCCTAAAGGTGTTATCCTCGCCGTGAATCATTTAATTCAATCCCCGTCAAAGAAGTACATTACTATTGTTAGCTCAAATCTCAGCTGGGTCTTGCTCCAAACTATCTTTGTCACTAAATTCCCAGTACCCTCTCTACCATGCAACTTGAAGCACAACAAGAGCATTTATGACCTTTCTCTCGTATCCTCTGACCGGCTTGGCCTTTTCATTCCCATGGACTTGGCTACCATGCAATTAGCCGATGTGTCAACATTTTGACATCTTTATATAGTTCCGACTATGTCCACTTTTGGCACAACATCATGTGGCGAATTTTACATATCCTGTTGCCCTGATTACAAATTGATAGCACACAGTACTTGAGTAAGTGGAAACTGAAGCAGCGGCAGTTTCCCAAGCTTACACAGTTCTAAAAAGGCTATAAAAGCATATTTCGATGAATGAAGTCGCGCCAAACAGTTCCTTTTTTAGCCACAATATTTCCCAGAACCGTTTTCGCACGGGCCTCATTTGTCATCACACCGGCGGCCAATGAATCGCTGCTAATGCTGGCGAGCGATGTCGTGTAACATTCCTAAGGGGTGCTTTTAGTCTATCGATCCCTCCGACGAACAGTTCTGAGACGAAGCCTCCACTGCCGTCAATCAACAAATGCTTTACGAAGAAGAAGAAGACGAAGCCAGGCTTCCCACACAACGAGGAGGAGTTCGATAAAAGAATTATGGCACATGCGCTATGATATATGACGACATGCATAATTCGATTTCTTCCAGCCTACGAGCAGGATGTGATTTCTCGTAGGAAGCAGAGGGGAGAGGGAAGAATGGGGGCAGACACATGTATTCCAGAAAATGCATCTCAACAGAGTTTAGTCTGAACCAGAGAGGATGAAGTTTCCACCCGTCACCGAAAAAACTACAAACCCAATTCACCCACCCAGAGTCAATTTGAAAAATCGGTTATCAACACTACTGCAATTCTTATCGGATTCCGATCAGTTTATTTCCGATGGATAATCTGATTTTCATTCATTCATTCGGGAATTTATAGCTACAGTTTAACCGGAAGTAACCTTCATCGATTGATGACGTCTTCTGCCTAATGTCAATGGCTACAGACGACGTCATGAGATAATATTAGATATGAATATCAACAAATCTACTAAGCACTGCAGGCAGATTTAGTGTGTGCCTTGATTAAGCTCCGACATTTGCTGCCTCCAGCGAAGATATTATGCATAAATATTGCTATTACTAAAAACTATGATGCCCGTCCTAAGACGATTAAAAACAATTTGAAAAGTCAAAAGATGCATTGTCACATGACATGTGACTGACAAAGTCCTCTCCTCCCTCCCTCCCTCTGCCCTCCCTCCCTCCTTCTCCCTCCCTCCTGCTGTCCCTTCATCCATCCATCCCTTCCTACCTCCAATCCTCCATCCATCCCTCCCTCTCCCCTCCCTGCCTCCCTTCATTCCTCCTTTCCTACCTCCTTCCTTCCCTCCCTCCCTACGCCAGATTGGCATCCGTTGTGTAAGATTTCCTGGTCACCCCCCCCTAGCGAATGGTCATTAAAAGTTTAGCGTTACACAAATGTTGCCTTCATGACTTTCAAACATTTCTGTTGTTTTACTACATTAATTACATTATTACAGAGGGATCACAGAAAACCTGGTTATGACGCTCCCTTACACTTAATGTCTACAACACTAGACACAAGTGCAGCCTGAATGCTCGTCATGTCTACATACGTGCAAAGTAGCCTAACAATCCTCGATGGTTCGGGCTAGCCAAAACAATTCCAAGGCAAGTTCAGTCAAAGGCAAAGAGGAAAATACAAGTGGACGCAGAAACAGGCCACAAAGGAAACAAGTCTAAAAAACATACGTTTTTAGACAAATAGTCCCAAATAGTGTCTGCCAACTGGCCACACTGCCTGTCCTTTATCACCCGACAACTGACACCTTCTGGGCACACTATAGAGTCTGCTGTATCCAGCCATGAGCCCTCTACATCAGACAAACACTCCTTAGAGCGAAGTATACTTGGGATTTACGCCCCCTGAAGGTCCAAGTGCATCACAAGCAGGAGCAGAATCGGAGGAATACGGGTGTTGATCATGCCACTATAGAGCAACCAGCCACAGCCTTGCACTTTGAAAGGCAAAACAATGATCGCATGAGAAGCTGCCTTTTATCAATGGCCATTGTAATTGTCGCTCTTCCCAGCCACCGGCCGTCTATACAAATATTTACAAAATACGGAAAACCAGCAGAAATGACATCGATCTATTCGCATAAAGCCGGCTAATGCTTGCATTTGGCGCTTCTGCGCTTTTGTTTAAGTCTCGGATGGTGACTGGACAGTCCACAAGAGGAGATGAAACCTCCACGTATACAAAGACATGCTTTGGTTAAAAATTGCCATGAAACCTATGGAATGGTGACTCATCAGTCAGAAGAAATTCTCCGTTTTCCCCAAAGCTGATGTGAATTCAGCTTAAAGAAAAGCAGGGTGAGAAGTCCACAAGAGGGGTTGAAACCCCTAGTATTTTTAGGCTCCCATAGTAAAAAGTCTACATTTCACACCCAAACTGCACATAAATCAACGTCTAACCCCCCCCCAGTTATGTTTTTTTACAATTCCCATACTGGAATGTGGACAAATCAAAGACTGACAGGTCGTGAATTCGGCGGAAAAGAGCACACTGTTTATGGTAAACTATTATTAAAGTATTACTAAAAAGAAGAAGAGGATCAGTCCCTTAAGCAAGCCTGAGAGCAGCCATGTGTATGAAGTGTTAGCGACTTAATTTTTCTTAACCTCGGCATATGAGGGTGGGTTGCCAGTCCTCTCCCTTGCCATCTCATCTTCCCACCGACAATGTACGGTCAGTGCACTCATTATCGCTGAGTTGGCTAGAGGGCACATGTAATTATTAAAACCTACCAAAAACATTGAAACGTCAAAATGAATCTACTTCAGTCTGTCTAGGCTTGTTTATAAGCTAATAACTTCTATAGTGCCGTAATGCACAATGCATCAATGGTGATGCCCAGAGACTATGCGGTGATGGTGAATTTAAATCTTGTTCTCGGTAACAGATTAACTTGTCCATTCACTCATTCATTCCTTCTTGCGTTCTCTGCTTAGCTGAATGTTCGATGATTGATTGATCGCTTTGGCTGGCTGACAGATTGGTGGAATGCTTCATTGATTGATTGACTGGTTGATTCATTGATATTGGTCGACACTGATTAATCGATTAAATTGCACAATTTAAATATATTATACATGAAATTACATAATATTATAGATTCACCATGACAAGCTCCTAAAACCAAGTAGGCAGTTAACCAGTAATTTCTCAACAATTATTGCAAGAAATTCCAAGAAATAGTACAGACAAGAAGAGCCAACGATAAATTTACCATCCACTCAAGACTCGTTGGTACCAATCAAGGTCATAACTCTTGTCAATAACATGCAGGGTCATCACTAAATCATTCTGTGAAAAGCATTGTAAATCGGTCGCTCAGTGTTTCAGTGTGAATAATATCACCTCGTGTCCTATCCTCTTCTGTGAAGGAATGTCTGAATTAATGCTGTCATAAATATTCCGTCCGGTTTCAATTGACCGGCAACGCTTAATCTTCATTGCTACCTGTCCCGTCCAAGGTTAAGTGGTCCATGCCCCCACCGTGCTGGTCTCAACCAGTAAAAACTGTACTCTCACATGCCTAATTATAGTTTAATAGGAGCTTACGGTGCATCCGTAGACTGTCATTTATAGATAGATGTCTGTTTTCTAATTGCAAATTGTGATTTTCTGTGATTTAACACCGTTAGATTGTTCCTATATCCGATGTTCCTGCAGTGCGTTTGCAGACGGTTCAATAAAGCACATACCTACTTACTTACTATTTGTCATTAGTAAAAATTTAACCATAACCACAACCATAACCATAATTTTAGTGTAGCCAAACAGGTATTACACAGATGAATATAATAATGTGTGTATGCCTAATGGATCAAAATAAATAATTACTATCTGATTTCTTTCTTTACTTGAAAAGGTTTTTGTCTTTCTTATACGTTTTTGCTCCACACTTGCTCTGACAATGCTTAATAATCCAATTGGACTAATATAAGGATAATCATTTGTCATTCTACATTTATTTCATAAGCGGGACCTTGATCCCTTCTGGGTCTTCCATTGTATCCCAACATCATTGTATATTGTGTTTATTGTCATCTGCTGTTTGTACTGGGAACAATAAACGAATGGTTATGGCTATGTCGAATATATACCGGTGTCAACACAGGGAAGGCACAAAGGGATAACTTCCACTCCAAATCTGAGGGGCACACATATGTAATTGTAATCGTAAACTCCACATTTATAAACAGCCACTCTAAAGTTAACAACAGGGCACCAGCTTATTCACGCACGATCCTTTTGGCCCACAGTTTTGATCTTCAAGATTTCGATTTTGGCGTGCGAAAGTCCGACTCCGAAGGGCTACTGGGCAAGAAAGCTGGGCAAGCATTTAGTATCGTGGTGCATGTATTTTCCTCCCGTAATTTTAGGCGTCGTGAGAGTCGGCAAGTCAGGTTACGCGTCGTGAGGGTCGGTTAGGGTCAGGGTTAGGGTTTGTGTCGTCTTTAGAAAACATCGTACCTTCCGCGGAGCATGCAAAAAATACCGTCCCACGCCCGAAAATACATGCACCACGATACTAAATGTTTGCCAAAAGCTGTAGGTGGAAAGTCCGTAAGGCAATCCACTCAAAACAGGGCCTCAAAAATCCTTTTAGTAAGGGGCCATCCATTTAGTATGTACGCATGGAAGGGAGGAGGTCAACCCAAATGCGCATGGGGTCTCCTCCTGATAATGTATGTACAGTGTACACATATACATAGAAACGGGTGGGGTGAAACCTAGATAATAATTTGTCTATATTGGCCTTCAAATGAGCCACAGCTCAGTTTTTTCAGCTAATAATCAGACTAGTACTACCGGGAGAAGTAGGACTGTAGGAAAGGTGTCACTTGTATGCCAAGTTACCTCTGACTGCTATTAACTATTAATAATCCTTGATTGCTTCTGCATGGATTAAATATTCATTCATTCATTCATTCATACCGAACATTTGTATAGCGCCCCTTCAAGGAAACTACTCAGAGGCGCTCCCGACTCCAGCACGGCCAAAAAGAACAGTTTTAAGGTGAGAAAAGAACATGGGAGAGAAGGTTCTAGGGACAAGGCGAAGCTCCAGAGGAAGGCCATTCCAGGTCGAGGGGCCCCCCACCGAGAAAGCACGATTCTGCATAGTGGAAGTTACCTCTGACTGCTATTAACTATTAATAATCCTTGATTGCTTCTGCATGGATTAAATATAGACCCTTCTATAGGATTGCTTGGGGGCATCAAGCATACCTGCGCAGGTGAGGGTGTAAAACTGCATACACGTACATGGAGGGAGGAGCCAATTTTTGCGGATTTCTGTGTATACATACTAAATGAATGGCCCCTACGTACTGCCTTGCTTACCACAGCAAGGATCCGAATCTCGAACCTTGACTAAACAGCATGCTAACTAACCACTCACTAGATGTTGCACATCCTCGTATCCTGTTTGCATAACAATACGAAATTGTAATAGTAAACCCCACATTTCTAATGGGTCAACCTGTTAAAGTGAACAACAGGGCACCAGCCAATTCACGCACATTCCTTTTGACCCTCAAGACTTCGATTTTGGCATGCGAAAGTCTGACTCTAAAGGTCTACTGGGCACGAAATCTGGGTGGAAAGTCCGTATTAAAGGAAATCCACTCAAAACGTGGCCTCAAAACTCCATATTAAAGGGTCATCCATTTAGTCTGTAAAGATGGAGGGGAGGGTCAACTCAAATGCATATGCTTTCGTATGGGGTCTCTTGATAATGTACCCACACATAGGAAATAGGGTGGTGGTGAAACCTAGTTAATAAGGTGTCTATATTGGCCTCCAAATGAGCCACAGCCCATATAGGACTTCAGGAAAGGTGTCACTTGTATGCCAAGTTACCTCTGACTGCTATTAACTACTATTAATCCTTGATTGCTTCTGCATGGATTAAATATAGACCCTTCGATAGGATTGCATGGGGGCATCAAGCGTACCTGCGCAGGTGAGGGTGTAAAACTGTTCATGCACCTACATGGAGGGAGGAGCCAATTTTTGCGGATTTCTGTGTATACATACTAAATGAATGGCCCCTACGTACTGCCTTGCTTACCACAGCAAGGATCCGAATCTCGAACCTTGACTAAACAGCATGCTAACTAACCACTCACTAGATGTTGCACATCCTCGTATCCTGTTTGCATAACAATACGAAATTGTAATAGTAAACCCCACATTTCTAATGGGTCAACCTGTTAAAGTGAACAACAGGGCACCAGCCAATTCACGCACATTCCTTTTGACCCTCAAGACTTCGATTTTGGCATGCGAAAGTCTGACTCTAAAGGTCTACTGGGCACGAAATCTGGGTGGAAAGTCCGTATTAAAGGAAATCCACTCAAAACGTGGCCTCAAAACTCCATATTAAAGGGTCATCCATTTAGTCTGTAAAGATGGAGGGGAGGGTCAACTCAAATGCATATGCTTTCGTATGGGGTCTCTTGATAATGTACCCACACATAGGAAATAGGGTGGTGGTGAAACCTAGTTAATAAGGTGTCTATATTGGCCTCCAAATGAGCCACAGCCCATATAGGACTTCAGGAAAGGTGTCACTTGTATGCCAAGTTACCTCTGACTGCTATTAACTACTATTAATCCTTGATTGCTTCTGCATGGATTAAATATAGACCCTTCGATAGGATTGCATGGGGGCATCAAGCGTACCTGCGCAGGTGAGGGTGTAAAACTGTTCATGCACCTACATGGAGGGAGGAGCCAATTTTTGCGGATTTCTGTGTATACATACTAAATGAATGGCCCCTACGTACTGCCTTGCTTACCACAGCAAGGATCCGAATCTCGAACCTTGACTAAACAGCATGCTAACTAACCACTCACTAGATGTTGCACATCCTCGTATCCTGTTTGCATAACAATACGAAATTGTAATAGTAAACCCCACATTTCTAATGGGTCAACCTGTTAAAGTGAACAACAGGGCACCAGCCAATTCACGCACATTCCTTTTGACCCTCAAGACTTCGATTTTGGCATGCGAAAGTCTGACTCTAAAGGTCTACTGGGCACGAAATCTGGGTGGAAAGTCCGTATTAAAGGAAATCCACTCAAAACGTGGCCTCAAAACTCCATATTAAAGGGTCATCCATTTAGTCTGTAAAGATGGAGGGGAGGGTCAACTCAAATGCATATGCTTTCGTATGGGGTCTCTTGATAATGTACCCACACATAGGAAATAGGGTGGTGGTGAAACCTAGTTAATAAGGTGTCTATATTGGCCTCCAAATGAGCCACAGCCCATATAGGACTTCAGGAAAGGTGTCACTTGTATGCCAAGTTACCTCTGACTGCTATTAACTACTATTAATCCTTGATTGCTTCTGCATGGATTAAATATAGACCCTTCGATAGGATTGCATGGGGGCATCAAGCGTACCTGCGCAGGTGAGGGTGTAAAACTGTTCATGCACCTACATGGAGGGAGGAGCCAATTTTTGCGGATTTCTGTGTATACATACTAAATGAATGGCCCCTACGTACTGCCTTGCTTACCACAGCAAGGATCCGAATCTCGAACCTTGACTAAACAGCATGCTAACTAACCACTCACTAGATGTTGCACATCCTCGTATCCTGTTTGCATAACAATACGAAATTGTAATAGTAAACCCCACATTTCTAATGGGTCAACCTGTTAAAGTGAACAACAGGGCACCAGCCAATTCACGCACATTCCTTTTGACCCTCAAGACTTCGATTTTGGCATGCGAAAGTCTGACTCTAAAGGTCTACTGGGCACGAAATCTGGGTGGAAAGTCCGTATTAAAGGAAATCCACTCAAAACGTGGCCTCAAAACTCCATATTAAAGGGTCATCCATTTAGTCTGTAAAGATGGAGGGGAGGGTCAACTCAAATGCATATGCTTTCGTATGGGGTCTCTTGATAATGTACCCACACATAGGAAATAGGGTGGTGGTGAAACCTAGTTAATAAGGTGTCTATATTGGCCTCCAAATGAGCCACAGCCCATATAGGACTTCAGGAAAGGTGTCACTTGTATGCCAAGTTACCTCTGACTGCTATTAACTACTATTAATCCTTGATTGCTTCTGCATGGATTAAATATAGACCCTTCGATAGGATTGCATGGGGGCATCAAGCGTACCTGCGCAGGTGAGGGTGTAAAACTGTTCATGCACCTACATGGAGGGAGGAGCCAATTTTTGCGGATTTCTGTGTATACATACTAAATGAATGGCCCCTACGTACTGCCTTGCTTACCACAGCAAGGATCCGAATCTCAGACCTTGACTGAACAGCATGCTAACTAACCACTAGATGTCTCACATGCTTGCATCCTGTTTGCATAACACTACTTTAAATAATTATTATGAAAATTTGCTGTACACACAAGAGGGCACAATGTCAAGAGCGGAAACGGACAGACTTCCATAAATCCACATATCTTTGCAAATATACCAAATACATCTCATATATGCATACATGTAGATTGTAGAGAGAATGCCAGTTGACTAATCCCACACAATGCACTACATTGCAAGATTCGAAGAAAAGAAACTAAAAAAAGACCAAGACTATGCTCGATAGACAACATAAATGAGGACATAACATCACTTGGACTAACAACACTAGGGGAGCAGTGGACTTGTATGTATGTATGCAATTGCATGCATGCATGCTACATCGGCATGCAAATGTATGCATGATGCATGTCATGCGCTGTATATCGGGATGCATGTATGTATGAGCACTTGTTATAGCGCCCTTCAAGATTTCTACTCAGATACATCTACTGACTCACTCCCAGCCCAGACTGAATCGGAGTTTCACGCTGAGGCGCATGAGTTTAATGCAGTGAAGGACTTGCCCAGGGTCCCTACGTGGCAAAACAAGGTGGATTCAAGAACCCATGCCCTCCAGCTGTTGAAGGCAACGAGACATACCCCTTACACCACTCATGTTTGGCTTATGCGTGAAACTCCGATTCAGTGTCCGCACTGTAGTCGTGGAGGGGTAATGTTCGGAGCACCTCTGAGTAGAAATCTTGAAGGGCGCTATAACAAGTGCTCATACAATGCAATACAATACAATATAGGTGTGAGTGTATTGTAGGCATGTGTGTAGACTGTAGAGACATGATTGTAAGTGAAGCCAGTGTTTCCGTTAACGCCCAAATGGCCGTTTTTACGTCCATAAAAAACGTCCAAAACGTCCAGATTTTTCGGTGTGACAGCAATAAGATATGAGATACGTCCAAAAAACTTCTAGGTCAGGACATAAATCGTCCTCTTTTTGGACTCTAACGGAAACACTGAGTGAAGCTATACCTTTAATAAGCCTCATTATTTCTAATCGGCTGCACTGCTCACTTATAATAGAGATGGATCGCTACATTTATCGGAAGCACTAAGCATCGGAATTTGATTTTTTTGTAATCATCTAATGGTCTACTTGTAAATCCATTTATCAAGGTGTCTGATTGATTGTGGAACTTATGCTCGGTAATTGAATTACTTCCTTGAACTTGGATTTGAATCCTGGATGACTAGCAATATGTCTGTAGCAGTAGCTAACAGCAATAACCAGAGGAATAGGAACTGGAAACCAACTGAACAGTCAATTTTGTAATTGGTATTACTTACTGGGGAATACATTTAATCAGAAATAACTATTAATTAATCGTTAATTCTTAAATAGTTAACTACGAAACCAACTGAATAGTTAACAGTCCTAAAAAACTAATGTCATCAGCAAAACTGGTGAACTGAAATGAGCCAAAAACTTATCAAAAACTGTAACATAAACAATTCATTAGACCGTTAAAATTAGTGCGTAACTCATTCACATTTATCTTCATGTGCTCATACGGTGTGTGTCATTGAACTTCAAACGTTCCTGGCAGTCTCCCTTTTTCCGTCTAAGCCTCCTTCTCTCACCTTCATTCTGACCTTGACCGTTACCCCTTTCCCTCGCCGCTGCCAACGAACGGGGCATCAACAATGCATGGCGTCGCATGCATCGCAGCTCAGTTGCTCCGAATCTGTTCATAAAACTTGTATGCCATCGGCAATTCTTGCAAAGGACTGCTATCAGAACCATATCAACGCAGGACATCTCGAGCGCTCTTCGTAAAATACACACAAGGGTACATTGTCTAATGACTTTGAAATCAGCGCATCATAGAAGAACGAGTGAATCGGCCGAGGCGGATGGATATCGGCGGCGCGCAAGGACCGACCGCTGCACAAAAAATGCCAATACTGGACCGTTGGGCTCTGTAGACTGTCGATGCGATTGTTCAATTATTTGGAAGCGAACACTGCATTGATCTGAAACGTCACTCGTGACATACTCACTCGTCCAAGGATATGCAGGTGAAATCAATGAAAAAATCAATCATTGTTGGAAATATATCAAGGTGTTAAATCTATCTGAATCATCCGAGCCAGCGAAATCTGTATCTCTCGGCACACCTGGTACAAAATACAATCCGAAAGAGTGTATGTATAGCTTAGTATTCAAAAGACAAGGGAGGTATTTTTTGAGTATTCTGTCATCAGATTCAGATTTCGGATGCCATACTTTCCGGATTAAGATTTAGCAGCTGTGTAAGAAGAAGAAGCTAACCCCAGGAGGCAGTGAAAGCACTAGTCACTTCATATAGCCTTGGTATACCAGAGGAGGTGACCAACCCTCCCTTGTCCATAGGCGTGGTGGTGCCCAGTGACCACCACGTTATTGCCCTGTCCTGAAATACTTCTGCGACACGATAGCGTAATTTCTGATGTTTGATTGTATGCCAGTGATATGCTAGTGACTATTGTTTAGCTTTATGATGGCATAGTGTCATCAACAGTTGTGAAACAGAATGTAAACATGTACTTCGTTATTTGCAAGTGACCTTAAAGTGGCCATCAAAGCATACTCAATAAATCAATCAATCAATATGTTCGTTTATTTATAGATACAGGTTTACACAGACGCAACTTTGTTACATACATAAAAGTTAATGGACGCCACCTCGATTTCAACCAAGTATACGCTGTCAACTGGAAGAATCAAGGCCAGCACCACCCTATAATTAAATAAATCCAGGATGAATAGCAAGATAGAAACTAGCAAGTGACGCAGACGGAAGGAAGAAGTGGGACGGAGAAGGGAGAGGGAAGGGAAGGGGAGAGGTCACCATCACTTGGTGGGACAAAGTTACAACCTTGCCCTCCGACATTCCAACCACAGCATCCGGTCAGTGTATCCATTTTACAGCCGAGTTCACGATAAGGCAAAAGTAGATAACAGATATCTTGAAACATCTTTCTGTCCTTGAAGGCTTTAAATCACTCTTAACACTTTCAGCAAAGCAGTCAATGACTCGATTTGGAATCTTACATGTAAAAGGCAGCAAAATTAACCAAACTAATCAGAAAATCTGACTCTTCATTTCTCTGACTACATCCCGTTTAAAAAACAGAAAATTAACTAAAGTTAATGTCTATTCCCGTAGTAGGCCTCTACTCTCCCTCGGCTTTCAGTCTCAGAAGCGTCTCTGCCTAATTTGTTTTTCTGCGGTGGGACACGAGGATTTCTAATCAGACATGAAGACTCTATCGCCTGATTTAGCCAAGGCAATGGAGCTGGAGCCTCGATGCAATGACCAGCCCTCGGCCAGCCATATACGCAGATAGGAAGAATTAGTCTGGTGTCAGCCGGGAGCAGAGGCTCTCAGAGGCCAGCATTTGTCTTCCGCCTCTCCTCGTCTGATTGCAAAGGCATTGAATCCTTTAGTCAATGGACGGGAAATTAACTAAACATAGAAACTAACACTCCACTGCTATTACGCACAGTTTCATCTCGACACTCTAGTTTTAATCCATCGTCCGTCCGTCCGCCAGCCTGCCTGCCTGTCTGCAATGCCTGCCTGTCTGCATGCCTGTTTGCAAACCTGCATGTCTACCTGTTCTGTCATTGCCTGCCTGTCTGCCAGCCAGCCAGGACTGCCTGTTCTATCATTGCTTGCCAGTTTGTCTGCCTGTTCTATCATTGCTTGCCTGTCTGTCTGCCTGTTCTATCATAGCTCTGCCTGTCTGTCTGCCTGTTCTATCATTGCTTGCCTGTCTGTTTACTGTCTGCCTGTTCTATCATTGCTTGCCTGTCTGTCTATCACTGTCTGTCTGCCTGTTCTATCATTGCTTGCCAGTCTGTCTGCCTGTTCTATCATTGCTTGCCATCATCTGCCTGTTCTATCATTGCTTGCCTGTCTGTCTCACTTCACTGTCTGCCTGCCTGTTCTATCATTGCTTGCCTGTCTGTCTCACTGTCTGTCTGCCTGTTCTATCATTGCTTGCCAGTCTGTCTGCCTGTTCTATCATTGCTTGCCAGTCTGTCTGCCTGTTCTATCATTGCTTGCCTTCTGTCTCACTTCACTGTCTGTCTGCCTGTTCTATCATTGTCTCTGTCTGTCTCACTGTCTGCCTGTTCTATCATTGCTTGCCTGTTTGTCTGCCTGTTCTATCATTGCCTCTCTGTCTCACTTCACTGTCTGTCTGCCTGTTCTATCATTGCTTGCCTGTCTGTCTCACTGTCTGTCTGCCTGTTCTATCATTGCTTGCCTGTTTGTCTGCCTGTTCTATCATTGCCTCTCTGTCTCACTGTCTGTCTGCCTGTTCTATCATTGCTTGCCTGTTTGTCTGCCTGTTCTATCTGTCTCACTATCTGTCTGCCTGTTCTATCATTGCTTGCCTGTCTGTCTGCCTGTTCTATCATAGCCTCTCTGTCTCACTGTCTGTCTGCCTGTTCTATCATTGCTAGCCTGTCTGTCTTACTTCACTGTCTGCTTGCCTGTTCTATCATTGCTTGCCTGTCTGTCTCACTGTCTGTCTGCCTGTTCTATCATTGCTTGCCTGTCTGTCTGCCTGTTCTATCATTGCCTCTCTGTCTCACTGTCTGTCTGCCTGTTCTATCATTGCTTGCCTGTTTGTCTGCTTGTTCTATCATTGCCTCTCTGTCTCACTGTCTGTCTGCCTGTTCTATCATTGCTTGCCTGTCTGTCTGCCTGTTCTATCATTGCCTGCTCCATCAGGCCATTTGTCTTTCGAAGTCTGTCCTCTGCATTCCAACTGTCTGAGATCTGATCACTTGGGATATCAATCAGATTCACCTTAGACAGATAAACACCGCTGTAGCAACATCGTCTGCTATCTAAATCTATCCGTAGCCTAACCCCCTATTCACCACTGCAAACCATTTGAACAGACAACAACCAAAGAATCTCTGTCTGTCTGTCTGTCTGTCTGTCTGTCTGTCTGTCTGTCTGTCTGTCTGTCTGTCTGTCTGTCTGTCTGTATGTATGTATGTATGTCTCTCACACTGATGTCAAATTTGTCAATGTCACTCATGTATCTATACACCTGAACATATTTAGCACATTTCTAAAACCTCTCAAACACACTGATAAACCTCCACATACATAGTCTGCCACCCACACACCCATCCACACCCACACAATCCACCTACACACATCCACCCACCCACGCACCTAACACACCCACACACACTGTTCTTGCACATGCCGCACATCACATAACAAATGACAGCTGTTTCTTGAAAATGCTCCTCTGGTTGGCAAAGACTTGCTACTTGAAGATCATATCAAGTACATGTATGAAGTACTCAAATCAAGTAGTTGATGACAGTTAGTTGACAGTTTATAAAAACTGGTAAGAAAATGGTCAGCGACACAGGTCTCCATGTAATCTTAAAGAGGTGCTCTATCAATATAAAGCATTTACAATAACAACTAGGCCTACAATTGCATTTCCAATCAGTCACAAGTAGTCTTGTATCCATGGGTTCCTAATTGAGCGGCTCTTCATAAGAGTCCTGATGCCTACACGAATTACAAGCCAATCACACAGCTCCATAATTTTGTAATTTTAAAGAAAAGCATATGATGACACAAAGCACGAAAAACACTAATCACTCTTCTTGGGTGAAGGGTTTTGCACCAATGCGTCAGGAACAGAACACAAATTCGGACCTTCACTGAAAGCTATGGGCAACAATAATAAGACCAACAGCATATCAAGCCTACATCATTTACCACAAAACCCATCTTATGTCTTGCCCTCAGTTCCATAGAAAAACCAAATAAAAATTATATTTTAAAGTAACGTAGTTAACAGAATGTAATCTTCAGTGCGGACGTCAATCCTGCCTCCTTCAACAACACTACACATCTTATATAGTTTAACCTGTACAGCTAAACAAAACATATTGTAAAGTAATGTAACATTGTAAAAAGTAAGTAAGTAAGTAAGTCATTTCCTTTAATAAATTAATTGGTGTACACATTATTATATTATAGTGCAATGATTATATTATTATCATTAGTTATTATTATTATTATTATTATTATTATTATTATTATTATTATTACAGCAGTTTTATATAGCAGTACCTTAGAGTGAAGAAGAAGAAGAATAGCAGTCTCTTAAGCTAGCCCTGAGGCAGCCATGGGTATGAAGTCTTAGCGACTTCATTTTCTTAGCCTCGGTATATAAGGGCGGGTGGCCAGTCCTCTCTCTCGCCGTCTCATCTTCCCACCGACAGTGTACGGTCAGTGTACTCATTACAGCTGAGTTGGCGAGAAAACGCATGTGGATCAGAAACCTCAACACAAATTTCTGCCCTGGTGGGGATTTGAACCCCTCTCCCATCTATTGACACTTCCACATGCTAACCACTACACTATCGAGCACCCCTCCACCAGAGTGAAACGTCACTTTTAAACAGGGTAAAAGTGAGAGACACTCTGGTTTTCTGTATTCAAACCTTCTGCATAAAACCAACACAACTTAAATTTGACAATGTCGATATACTAGATCAGAGGTTCTTAACCTTTTTGGCATCACGACACACCTAAACTTTCAAATAAATTTGGCGACACACCATGCAATAATAATATGTGAATATCGTTAAAATAAAAATGTTAAAGTTAAACCAATTCATTTATTTAAAATTTTTAATTGTTAACATTTTTAATGAATGATAATGTTGACACTGAATGCTTTCTAGTTTCTAATGATTCTAAAATTCTAATTCTACTGATCTAATTCTTCGATTTTACGTCGTTCCTACGACTCTATGTTAACTTAGGTCTTAGTAGGCCTAACAGTTAATGGGATTTTTGCTCCTGGATATTTCTTTGGATCATATTAAAACGAGGATCCACAGTTTGTATAAGTGCAATATGTAAGCTGACTGAGGAGGCACCTCCAACCAGTTTGTTCCATTTCATTGTGAAATATAACTTATCAAATTATCAACTAATTCACATTAGGGCTACAGCTACCAAAATCTGATTCTGCGTAATCAGTGTTAGATTCGCTAAATTTTCGTTTTCTTATGATAAACTAGCAATTTTTACCCGGCGTTCGCCCGGGTTTTCCCCAGGCGTAATTTTTAACGGCTGCAAATAAAGGCTACTTACTTACTATATTTGCTGATGGGCTTCAAATATTTAAAAAAATGTCCATATATCTGAATGGAAACGATATTTAGAGGTGAACATAGTTGCTTTGCCCGTGTACTGCACGGGTTATCTCTACCTTATAATTATAGGCAATATTATTATTTTGTTCCCCGTTCTTTACGGTTTATCTCTACCTGAAATAGGCGTATTATTTTGTTCCCCGTACTACACGGGTTATTTCTAAATTATAATAGGCGTATTATTTGCCGTTGGCCAGCGTGACGTAAGATTGCATATTTAGCCGCGTGACGTAATTTAAGATTGCATATTAATTTTAGTGACGTGGACAAATGGGCATGCTTATAATGTCCATAAATCGGAATTGAAAGCAAATTATGAGCTGAAAGTAATTGGGATGAGATAGAAATTCGAATAGCTAAAGTAAGTTTCGAGTTGCTTTGACCTAGAAAATCGGCAATGGCCGTGGTTGCAAAAAATGTGAGCTTAGTGTAATTAGGTCACCAAATCTGTAAATGGTTGCGCTGACCTAGAAATTCGCCCGTGGCGACTTCTGATTGGTTGCTAGATGCTCCAGGTGACGTAAGATTGCTTATTAAGCATGCGTGACGTGAACAAATGGCCTTACTATGGGCGGTATTGAAATAAGCTCGCTGAAAAGTTAAATTTAAAATGGCCATATATCGGCGTTTAAATAAAATTGCGAACTGAAAATAGTCGCGTGACCTAGACGTTGCGTAATAATGCTTTGTAAATTTTTTCAACTCGCTAAACCGTTCCGTTTCGGAGCCTTTAGCCGGACAGCGATGCATTGCAAACATACATACATACATACGGAAGGACAAACTTTAAGAATTATAGTATAAGATGTGTTCATTTCGAATGTCATTGTAACGGATAAATGTTTTCATCGGCGCGGTCGGAAACGTGTGTACTGCAGACTGCAGTGGATTTGTGTAACAGTATTATACTATGTACAATAATTGTAGCCTAGATGTATAAGGTAAACACTGCATGGCCGCCCCAGATTTCGATCAAATAAAATATATAAAGAGAGTGCTACGAATTGTCACAGCCTACGTCCACTAAACTGCTAAAGTAAGTAAGTCAATGTAATGCAAGAGTGACTGACGCATGCTGTGAGAATTAGCGAAACACCAATTCTTCGCGACACACCAACGACACACCATGTTTACGCGACACACCGCCGGTCGATTCGCGACACACTAGTGTGCGCGACACACCGGTTAAGAACCTCTGTACTAGATGAATTGACAGATGTACTCTTAACCCAGAAAATAAACGATCCATATAAATGAGGCACAGTGCAAACAAGTCAATCTTCACAGGATTGCCAATAGGTTAATAACAAAAATCCATGACTTTCCATGGCCGTTTTCCATGACTTTTAAAACTTATTTTAGACAAAAAAGGACCTATTTTCTAACTGTTTTATCAGAGTAGTATTTATCGAAATTTTAAAATATAATTAGAAATATGTCTAAAAATGATTTTTCCATTTTCTATGACTCTCCATGACCTAGTTATTTTCAAATTCCATGACTTTCCAAGACTTTCTTTCTAAAACACCTGTTTTTCCAGACCTTAAATTATTCCATGACTTTCCAGGTTTTCCAGGATCTGTGGCAACCCTGGTCTTCAGCTAAAGGTAGTGGCTTCTCAAGTTATTCTGAACACTTGGTTCCTTACTGGTGAACTTGCTTTTCACGAACTTTAACATCGCTTAGGTTACCATAGATTAATAAGTGATTGCCCTCCTCTTGAAGTAGCACTACATAAATTCACCATTAACATACAACTAGGGCAAGTGAAACGTAAACTCTTTAACCTGCTGCTTCTCAAAGAGCTAAGATGATAAATTTCACGATTTAATGCAATACAACACAATGCGTATTGATATTGCCCTCCTTCCAAAGTTCAGAATTGCACACACGATAATTCGACACAACATCAATGGCACTGAGCAATGTGCGTGAAGCACTTAGCGTGAAGGCTCAAACCGATACTCTCCGTGTCACAGGTCAAATGCTCTATCCATTGGGCTAATAAGCCCCATGATTGACAGATAGTAACAACTGACCAACTGTCAGAGCCATTCATCATCATCATCATCAGTTCCTGATGCCAGCCATTTGGCGGCGATGGGTACGAATAAATGATCTCCATTGTCCTCGGTCATTTGTCAAGTCCATTGCTTCCCTTAGTGTCAGTGCCATTCAAGACTTGATAGATCGGTGCCAAAAGAACGTCACCATAATAATACTTTTCATTTTCTATAGTGGAACATCGGAGCATAAATATACCAGTGGGTGACCCAGGCCTTTGCACTTTGACCTGGATGGCGTCTGGAAGAATTTCATCTGGAGACACAAGTGATGCATTGTGTCAATATCTTCTTCTCAGAGACTCCACTAGACACTATGTAAATGTATATATGTATGTATCAATGTGTGTATGTCAGTATGTATATTTGTATGCGTGTGTATGTATATGTATGTACATGTATGTGTAGTCACTGTATGCATGTATGTGTCTATATGTGTGTATGTGCATATGCATAAGTGTCTGTGTGTGCGTGCATGCGCGTATGAATGCATGTATGTATGCATGCAGGCATGTATGTTTGTATGTATGTATGACATTGTATGTATTATGTATGTGTGTATTATGTATGTGTGTATGTATGTATGTATGTATGTGTGTATTATGTATGTGTGTATGTATGTACATATGTATGTATGTACGTACATACGTATGTAAGTATGTATGCATCAAGACACTTAGTATAGTACCTTTCTAGCGCCCCTCAAAATCGCTGTTATCATGCATGTTTGTGTCTATCTAATTAACAGTGAACTGTTAATTGCTTTTTGATCCAACCTAAAGGGGGCAAATGGTTGAGGGGACTTGAGGCCAAAGCCCACCTCATCTTCATTTTGTCTGCACGAATCAAATATCAACATCAAAGTTCTTTAACTTACATCCACTGCATTTTATCTCTGGCGGTAAAAATGTCAACAAATGATTTCCAGCTTCACTTCATTCTCCTGCCAGCCTCTGGAAAAGGGGCAACATAACTGAATTGCCAGCCAGCATTCCAACTAATTACGAGGATTGCCTCCAGTGACAAGGCAATAACTGAACCATATAACCCCCTTCCTTCCTTCCCTCCCTAATTCCTTCCTCCATCCTTCCTTCCCTCCCTAATTCCTTCCTCGATTCTTCCTACCTTCCTCTCCTCCTTCCTGTATTCTTCCTTCAGTTCCTCCGGCATTCCTTCTCTCTAGGGTTGTTAACAATTAAAAAGTTTTTAATAGTTAACTATTTAAGAATTAACGATTAGTTAATAGTAAACGTGCATGATTAAATGCATTCCCCAATAAGTAATGACAAATACAAAATTAACATTGTTCTTTGTTTATATTTTAATAGTATCGTTAATATTTATTGCTAGTTAGTAGTTACTACTGACGCAGTAGCCTAGCTATTTCTTCATACTAGTAGTCTTATTTACGTTTTTCAGTTCAAATGAGTCCCTTCAACCAATTACGTAAACAAACCAGCATGTAACTGCTAGGTTCTAACTTCTAGCAAGCCTCGTGTTTTGCTGATAACAAGCGGTCTTTGATTAATCGTCAAAAATAAATTTAATCATTCAAATTAATTAACAATTAATTAATTAATCTTTAACTACCGCAGCCATATACTTCCTTCACTCAGTCACTCGCTTATTTAATCACTATTCGATCAATCAAGTCATTCAATCACTCTACCGCTTATTCACCCACTACGTTATTCCCTCACTTATTTATTCGATCACTTCATTCGTTTGCTCAATCATTCACTGACAGCGTTTATGCAGCACTCATTGAAGACAGCCACTCAGCAGAGGCAGTCCTGCCCGGCAACGCTCACCAGACGAGAACAACCATCCAATATAAGCCTTGAGCATTTGTCACAGCCAGAGCTACAGACTGACTCTCATCATCCCTAAACTAACTCGACTGAAAAGCACAGTCCACTCCCAACAGTCAAGTCGCTTCTGCATGTGTCTGCTCAATTCCGATATATCCACTTCACGGCAAAAGGGCAACGATGTCAAAGCATTCGCTGTCAAAGCATTCTTCTCGGTTCCAGTGCTCGGTTCCAACGCTCGCTCGGCCAGTTGCGTTCAAATAATGTGAATGACAAAGCAGCTTTCAGATTCCGTTCAAATAAGCATCAGTCTCGCAACAATCCATAGAACGGAGGCCGACAGATTAACATTTTCATAGCAAAACGCATACAGCCACGCAGTCAGCCATTGAGCGGAGCAACACAATACCAAAGAAAAATCTTCCCGGGATTTCTTTCTTCTATATTTCAGATTTATCCACCGACTCGATCTGATTTGCAAGTAGCACAGAAATTATTGTTATTATTATTATGCATTTGTTAAGTGCCACTATCAGATGACCAAGCATCAATCGATGACACTCAGCAGTTGTGAAGGAAGGACTTTCTCAAGGTAAGTACGTAAGTAAGTAAGAATATTCTTTATTGAGAAGCACTAGCAAACGCAGAGCACTGCACATGGCAAAATTAATACATTCAAACAAAACAAACAAATTTATATATGCAAGCAAAGAATTGAATGGGAGAAGTTATTTTATATCACAGGAACCTAGGGGCGGAAGAGTTAGGGCTAGTCATAAAGGGAAAATGAAGAGCTTACATAGACTGATTTATTGAAAACATTGTTTATTTGTATAGCATCCGGGCAAGGAAGCATACATAGTCCCTACACAGTAACCGTCTCAGGGGAGACTTTAACCCATACTCTCTGCATTGCAAGGTAAGTGATCTAAGCAGTTGGCTACCATGTTCCAGAATCACAAAGGAAGAGCATTTCATGCGAAAGTGGATGAGGGTCATAGAATGTTTCAGTCACCTTTCCAAAATATAAGTCCACTATTCTGCACAGATACTTCAAGGAATGGATGGCATACAATCTCATGTGACAGCAATCTAATATAGCATAACATCAGTGTAACATTAGTGCTACATTAGTGTAACATTAGCATAACATTAGTACTAGTAAGTAAGTAAGTAAGTAGTTTATTCACCACAAAATAAAGCAAAATGACAATACACAAATTTTACAAACCGAGTGGTGGGCTACCGGTGAAGTCACATAGGACTCATCTCGCCGGTCACCCTACTACATCAGTGTAACAATAATGTTACATTAGTGCTACATCAATGTAACACTAGTGTAACAGTAGTGCAAAGCAAACATAAATATCTAGCATTCACTACAGAACTAAATTATTTCAATGATTAAATAATTTAATACAAGTAATCTCATTATCATCATTATTGGTTCCTGATGCCTGCCATTTAGTGGCAATGGATATATGAATAAATGTTCTCCATTGTCTTCAGTCATTTGTTATGTCCAGTGCTCCTTCAAATCCATGCAATTTTCCACAGCCAACTCATTTCTGCTGTAACTTGTAAGTATTCTTGTCTCATCTTGCTTTAATAATAATAATAACAATAACAATAACAATAACAATAATAATAATAATAATAATAATAATAAAATAATAATAATAATAAAATAATAATAATAATAATAATTTATATGGCACCGTAACACGGCCGCACCGCTACAAGGGCGCTTTCTCACAGCCCAGCATAAAATCCGCGCATTGATTAGCACAGAAGTAACCAGTCGTGGCACCACAGTGCAAGGCCAGCAATAGTCAGTCAACAAAAGCCTATGAATCAGCGGACAGTACCAGGCGTTGCCCATCCTCTTGTCTGGGTCGCTCATCACCATTGAAGGCAGCCACGCCACGGACACTGCCAAAGCAACCTGTAGGAGCGCAATTACACAGCACTAAAAGCCATTGAGGGCAGAATTCTATAATTCCATTAGACTGACACAGATCCAGGCACCACTTCTAAGCCGCTTAGGCCGTTCTGCATCGTTGAACAGGACAATGGGAGGCACTCAACAGGTGTTCTGTTCAGGCACGTTTCACACTTTGCAGCAGCAGCAGCCAAAAACGATCGTCTGGTCACGGAAACCTGTTTGACTGTAAGCACTCCTTAAATAACTGCAAATATTCTAAGGGATGTCATCTATGCATTGTTAAGGTCTCTTCTAAACTCTGCATACACCAACACATACCAGACCAGTACCTAAGGTGAGGTAAGGTATTGGAAAGTAAGCCCTAACTCTTCCTCCCCTAGGTTCCTCTGATATAAAATAACTTCTCCCATTCAATTCTTTGCTTGAATATATAAATTTGTTTGTTTTTGTTTGAATGTATTAATCTTGCCATGCACAGTGCTGTGCATTTGCTAGTGCTTCTAAATAAAGAATATTTTTACTTACTAACTTACAAGCTAAGGTATGCATGTATGTATATTAGGGCGGTCCTTAAAATTAAAAGTTTGAAACTACTGTTCTCTACGGTCCCATTCCCTCCAGAAACATCACACACAAAGTTGCACGAAAATATTAATATTTAGGACTTCCACAACACCATCAAAGTTTATCAACTACACAAACACTTGAAAAGTAAGCATAATAGCTGTAATCAACAATGAATCTTTAAACCAGGAATCAATTCAACAACTTGTATTAGGTCCAGATTACAACACAATGATGTTATTGTGTGCCTGATTACTAGTGATGACACTGATCAGTGATTAAAATAATTTATTACAGTTATTATTATAGCTACTTGCTACAACGTACTTAGTCAAAGTCATTGTAGCCTTGATTGCTTGATGGCACTCTCCTTTGTAGGCACATACGGTACACTTGCAGTTATACATGTGCTTCCACAGTTACACATTAGCTTGCACATTAACAAACAAACGACATGCACAGTTTTTCTTTTGGAGCTATCCAATCATGTAATTTCAATCAAATAGTGTTGACCAACGTTATATTAAAATTACCACAGAATCATCTCATAACATACGAATTCTCATATAAAGCAAACATTTACAAGGACCTCAATGTAAATTCTCATATAACACAATCAATGACAAGGAGTTCATGTATGACCCAGCTTGAGAACAAGACCTCTGTAAGTTATAACACAATATCCATACTTAGCTGTCCACTGTAAATCTGGTTTCAGTGTACTATTATTGTTCGCAAAATTATTACTATAACGATCATAAAAACTGTCGATATCATTATTAAACAAAATATAGGACCATACATCATGTGGATGTCATCATCATCATCATCACCATCACCATCACCGTCATCATCATCATCATCATCAACATTCACCACCACCACCACCACCACCACCACCACCACCACCACCACCACACCACCAATATCATCATAACTGTGTCATGTGCCAGTCATTAAGAGATGCTGGGTGCAATGAATAATCCCTAGCCGACTGGTTAAAGCGTTCAC
This sequence comes from Aporrectodea caliginosa, assembly GCA_020284085.1. NCBI lineage: Eukaryota > Metazoa > Annelida > Clitellata > Crassiclitellata > Lumbricidae > Aporrectodea > Aporrectodea caliginosa. Next base: position 46,237 of record JACEVL010000203.1, read on the forward strand.
CTTGTAGTGCGGATGATACGGGTTCAAGTCTCCTCCGAGATGGTTACTGTATAGCAGTGGTCACCAACCTTTTTTCGGTGAGGAGCCGCATTGCCAAGTTTAGCAACTTTTGGGAGCCGCCATGGTTTTAGAAGCCGCCATGGTTTTAGGAACGCAACGAAAAGTTTGTTCGCATATTTATGTTTATCGGAAAATGAAGTGATTTTACTAGCCAGCATGCACCAAACAGGGTTGAACTAACTTCCAGAAGTCACAGAATGTCTCTGACATCAGGTGTCCCTGCTTGAGTTTGATATTTTCTTGTATCGTTTCTAGCTAACGATGATTGGAACAAGTCCAATTTCTTCATAAATGCAATCACTGAGCTGTACAGTTCAGTTACAAAAATGAGTACCTACAACTTCAAACTCAGTTGGTTTAGCTGCCCTGTAATGTCACATAAAAATGCAATTTTATTTCACATAGAAAAAGTCATTTTCTGGAAAGCTCTGGAGAGCCACTACAGAAGTTTTCGAGAGCCGCATGCGGCTCGCGAGCCGCGGGTTGGTGACCACTGCTGTATAGGGACCTTGACAAAGTCCTTCATTCACAACTGCTCAGTGGCATCGATTGATGCTTGGCCTACTAGACAGTGGTGCTTAATAAATACATAATGAAGATGATGATGAAGATGATGATGATGATGATGATGATGATGATGATGATGATGATGATGATGATGATGATGATGATGATGATGATGATGACAATAGCGATGATGATGATGATGATGATAATAGCGATGATGACAGTAGCGATGATGATGATGATGATGATGATGGCGATGATGATGATGATGGCGATGATGATGATGATAATAGCGATGATTACAGTAGCGATGATGATGACGATGGCGATGATGATGATGATGATGATGATGATGATGATCGATGATGATAACTGCTCAGTGGCATCGACTGAGAGATTATACTTACCTCAGGTAAAGCATAAAAATAATAATAATAGTACTAGTAGCAGTAGCCTAGCAATAGTAATGGTACTCATGATCTCCATTCTGCCACATTGTTTTTCAATTTGCGCTGTTTCTGCATGATCTGAGCCTTGTAACGTCTCTGCTTATAGTCTACCCATCCCAGTTGCAGTCTTGCATGCAATGCCTGATTGGAAATTAGGATCTGGATCGGCATTGGATACCTTCATACTTTAAAGCATTGTGTTAACCTCTCTAACAACTGCCATCAACAAATGTATTGATCTATCGATCCAATCATAGTCTCTAACAGAGATGGGCACGATTAGTTAAATTGCTAATCAATTAGAATTAGATGCTGAAATTTGCTAATCGATTAGAATTAGAATTTATAGCAAAATCCTGTAACTAATCGATTAGAATTAGAATTAGCAAAATCCTTTAGCTAATTGATTAGAATAGAATTAGTTGTTTGTATAATCACCTAATTAATTAGAATCTAATCGATTAGTTACCCATCTCTGGTCTCTAACTATAAATCCACCCATTTAACTTCTATCCATGTGTCCGTCCCTCCAGCCACCTATCCATTCATCCATTCATCAATTCCCTCCTGTACATCCGCACAACCATCCATCCATCCACCCATTTATTTCCATCCATCCTGATACATCCATCCATGCATCCACCCGCCCATCAATTTATCTCTAGTCCATCCATCATCCATCCATCCATCCATCCATCCAACCAACCATCCATCATGTGGATATCCATCCATCCATCCATCCATCCATCCATCCATCCATCCATCCATCATCCATCCCATAAATCCATCCATTTATCACCATCCATCCTGATACATCCATCCACGCCTCCACCCACACATCAATTTATCTCTTGTCCATCCATCCATCCATCCATCCACCACCCAGCCTGCCATACTGATGGCATACTCCACCAATGCCTCCATCTATCCACCCATTCATCCGTCCATCCATCCATTTCCTCTCCATCCGACCTATTTGCTCAAGCCGCAGCCAAACAAATATTGGACTCGATCATTTACCGTTGACTTGCGGCCTTCTTTACACTATGAGGACAGTGTCAGACTTTTTCAGTTAGGCCTTTGACGTCGGTGGAGTCTGGGAATTCGTCTTGGGAATTCACTTTCCAGTTCAGTACGTTTTGTTGTTTCAAGTGATTCAAGTCCAATCCACACAGTTTCTACTCATTCTTGGTTTTAACTGCAGTTTTCCACTGATCTAAAATATTGGACTGTGGTTTAACTGTGATTGTTTAGCTCTCAAGCGACCATCACCTGAAGCCTAGAGCATCATGATAATGTCACTATAGAAGTCTTTGGCTTAGAATCAGATAGATCAGATTAAGTACAGAAATCGAAATCCACGGATGCCTTGGGCAATATGACAGTGGTGATATAAAGTCCTTGAAGTAAATGAAATTATACCTGCCCACCCATCCATCCATCCAACTAGCCACCCATCCACCTAGCCACCCACCCATCCACCCACCCATCCATCCATGACCCACCCACCCATCCACTCACCCACCCATCCATCCATCCATCACCCACTCACCCACCCATCCATCCAACCACCCACCAACTCATCCATCCATCCACCCATCCAGCCACCTCCACACAACCATCCATCTACCCATCTATCCATCCATCCACCCACCCAACCAACCACCAACTCACCCAATCATTCACTCACCCACCCTCCATGCATCCATCCATCTATCCATCTACCCACCCACCCACCCATCCACCCACCCACCCATCCATCCATCCACCCACTCACCCACCCACCCACCCATTCACCCACCCACTCATCCACCTCCAACCACCCCTCCACCTCCACCCACCCACCCACCCATCCATCCACCAACACCACCCATCCACTCACCCATCCACTCACCCATCCATCGATCCATCCATCATGCAGCGCAACACAAGTATGACGGCATTAAACAATGATTTTGTCATGCACATCGCAGCCCTGTCACAAACTTACAGATGCAAACAGCTGACTGACTTGACTCCTTCAAACAGATCAATACATGTACTATGCTTCAAATGCACGTGTACACAAAGCCAGACTTCGTATCAGAAATATCTTCTCAACCTAAATATGTCAACGTTTCCCAGTGCAGGAGACGCCCACATAATTATACACTTTGGATACGATCCCATTACATCAGATAACATTAACTGGGACAATAGTTTTTAGCAGAACTTTTTACTCACACCGGATTTCCCTTGAGGGCATACTCTTTGATATCCTGTAGCATATAAACTGTGATCTTCATTCACTCATTCATTTGAAGCATTTGTATGCAAGTGTATGTATGTATGCATGTATGCAATGAATTGTAATTGTAATCGAACATTTATATAGCGCCGCTCAAAAATCAGCAGTGCTCTCGACCTGCGTCAGTGCCTGCATCAGGGAACAACAAAGTCTTAATACGTCTACAGAACTGGGAAGTAGAGAGGGCTAGTAACTCAAGGCGAAGAGACTGGGGAAGAGACTTCCAAGCTGATGGGCCAACATGGGCAAAGCAATGTAATGTATGTGTGTAATGTAAGTAATGCATGTAAGTATACATGCATGTATGTATGCATGCATGTATTATGTATTGCATGTATTGTATGTAATCAAGATGTATGTACGTATGCAATGTATATAACTATGTATGTATGTATTTAAGTATGTCATGTATGCATTAATATATGTAAATATGTACATAAAAATGTATGATTGCATGCATGTATGCACTGGTATATATGCATGTATGTATGTAGATATTTCAATAACACCTGTAAGGAGAACTCTACTCAAAGGCGCAGAAGCATGACGAACTAACAGACATGTCACTTAACATCACCCTCAAGTTTGGATTTTCAGTGGAAGACTGCTCCAAAAAGATGGTACAATACATGAGAAAGTATCGACTTGTCTAGACAAGCAAAGCACCAGCAGATCTCCACAGGCTGTAGTCTGCACAGCGGAGTGACCCCAACCCGCCTAACCTAGACAGGAAATAACCTTGGGTAGCACCAACCATTGAGGCTTCAACAGAGAGTTGAATCGCTGTATCAACAATCCAATGTGATACATGGTATGTTGTGATATCTAGCACGACCACGTAATATAGCGCTACATAAATTAATGCCATGTAATCTGATCTCATAATAATAGTATGCACTGTGCAACTGTCAAACCTGAGGTATTAAATAGCAAAACTATACTCAGTCATGCTAAAAAAAAGCAATATGCATGGAAATTTTTCTTGCATTTCTAAAACAAAAATGGATATACTCATAGGCTGAGCAAATTTCATTAAAACTGGTAGAATTTCAGAACACAACAATAATTTATTGAACACAAACATAGCTAGAAAAACAGCATTATTTACCATATTAATAGCATTTATTAATTTACTAAACTATTTGCAAAAATCTCTCAATGCATAGTAATTTAGTATAGTACGCTCATATAATTATAATTATTCCTCCAACACTTTCTAACAGCCTCTAAAAGCACTGATTCAGAACTCCTTAAAAAAACAGCAGTCTCAGTTTACACCAGGCACAAAATGTTTCGTGAGCAATTTTTTCCAGTACAGCTATCAGTCAATAATGACACTGAATAATAAATTAAACTAAACACTGGATATGTATGAGAACATTTAATATAGCGCATTTTAAGTAACTCACAAAGGTGCTGTACCAACAGATCTAAACAAGTGCGTTTTAAAACAGTTAGCAAATGTATTCTGCTCAGAGTCAAAGGCAACAGTACGTAAGTGCAGTGGCAGATTGTTCCAGGAGTACGGTCCAACACATGAGAAGGCAGGATGGGCTCGAGTTGAAGTGCGACAGCATGGCACCTACATACCTCCATGTGCCACAGACTGGTGTCATCCTAAGACTTGTGCAAACAACTTACATCAAAATCTTTTTAGCCTGTAAGCATCATTCATCATTCATCAACCTTCAAACTGTTTCCGTTTTTTGCCGTTTCACAGAAGAGGTCCATTTCGGGAAAGCCAATATTTTACTGATATATTTAAAAAGCCATCTCAAGAGACAGCTTCGAGTGTCTTTGTCCACAGAGGCCAATAGTTATTCCTACATGACTACTCTAAGCAAAATGGAATTGACGGGAAATGCTCGTTCTGTGCTTTCTTCGGTCACGTAAAAGAAACATTTTCTCCGATAAAGACGTTCAAACTTTGCAAAGACGAAGGCAATTTTGCGACTCATGTTTTATAGCCTGGGGCAAGGAAACATTTGGTGAAGCCGCTGCAGACAGGCTGTGTCATCTGGCCACAGGCAATCAGACGTCCCACGACCCCTTGGTCAATGTCTGACCAATTATTATGAGCAAACCAGCATGCTAAACTTGACCATTTAAAATTTCTTATAAATGACATTCAAGTCAATGTGCTACTTCCGAATAAAAAAGCATAAACTTGACTGACATTTTGGATCTTGCTAACTTTTTGCAATCTGTATAAAAATTAAGTAAAAGACAAAGCCTACTTGCATAGCTATTCTTTCGTAACTGGGCTTGTCATTTGACAATGCAAACTCAAAATCCATAATAAATTTTAATACAGTTAACAATTTTCAATAAATTTTAGTCGTAGCTTTTGAGTTCACTGGCACGGCCATCAGCTTCAAGAATAATTTCTTCGGTGACCCACAGTGTCAAAAAGGTTGGATAGCACTGGACAAGTGGTTAGCATGCTGGACTGTCAACCCAGAAGTCGGGGTTCAAATCCCAACAAGGGCAGAAAGCAGTTCTGAGATTTCTGAACCTCTGGCTTCAGTAGATTGTTCAGATGGGATGAGTAAGAGGACTATGTGAGTGAAAGACTTGCTCAAGATCCCTTACACAGTAACTATCTCGGGCGAGGCTCGAACTCGTACTCTCCGTGTTACAGGCCGAGCGCTCTAACCAATTGGCCACCATGTCACACAAAAAGTTATGTGATGGACTGACCCATGTCCAGAGATTTAGAATTTTTGCCCTTTGCTGGATCTAGGGTTGAAGAGCGGGAAATGATGGCCTTGCCTATATTCAGGGTGAGAATTGCCCGAGGAGCTTGGAGGGTTCAACCCCCCTAGTCTTTCTTAGGATCCCATAGTAAAGTCTACATTTCACACAAAAATTGCACATAAATCAATGTTCAACCCCCCCCAGTTATTTTTACAATTCCCATACTGCCTACATTCCACTAGGGATACAGAAGCTTCACTTTACTCGAGGTTCAGAACATGAGGAGCACAAATCAGCCATTTATCCATAATTCCACCAAAGGCCGGACCAAACCCACCTCACATATTAACGGTTAATTATTCGGAAGGTCGTCAATATTTAATAACGCCTTCAGCAAGAACTGAGCAGACATGAATCGTATGAGATTGACAAGACAAATGAAGACGTGTGCAACATGAAAGAACAGAAAAAAGTCATGTATGACTGTCAGAAACCAACATCTGGTCAGCATCATTCCACAACTCAGCTTTTCCCCCTACACTTGCCCCACCTACATGGAACCCATATGGGACCCACATTCCCATGTGGAATCCTATAAAGCCCATATATGGGTCCCATCTATTGCCATGAAAATGCTGGTAGGGTGAACTATCGTTTATGGCCAGTAGCTTCTTAAAGTATCTTTCGATCAAACAAATGCAATCAATCAATCAATCAATCATCATTATTGATCTATGTGTCCAGTTTTTGGACAGATCATTACAATGAAAACTAATACAGGTCAAAAACCAATTGCAAGATTGTAATTACGACCATTTATATAGCGTCGTTGGTAGCAAGCTACTTCTAGGACGTTTCACAAAACTTAACAAAAACATCAGATTCTGCTGTTCCCAGAATAGCTTTATCAACTTCCTATAGATAGCCATGCACAAGAAAGCTATGGACTGGAATAATGGTTCAAAAGGATACCTTAAACTTCAAGGAACCGATTCAACCGAAGTCCCGCTAGATATCTGAATTGAGGTGAACAACAATTCAGTTCCAGCTCTGGGATGTTTCTGCAAATTCAGGATACCTCAGAGTAAAAGTTGAGTCACTTGTCATTCAATACCCCCCCCTCCTACAATGGAAGTGGGGTGGTCCTCACTGACAACAACATCCTCAATATCATCAGCAATGACATCATTATCATCATTGGTCAGCTGATGTTACCGTAACAAAACATCTGTTCTTCAGTTGATGTTACCTTAACAAAGACATCTGTTCTTCCCAGAATAGCTCTATCAACTTCCTATAGATAGTCATGCACATAGAGATGTAAAAAAACATGTTTTTTTTGGCGTTGAAATATTTCAATGAAATATTTCAGTTTTATTTGAAATATTTCAGTTTTCTTTGAAACATTTGAAATTATTTTTTTCTTTACATTTTACAACTAATTACAACCATAATAACAGTTTATTTATTTCTCTCATATTACATATTATATGCATTATTATGTTAGTGATGACCATCCTCGAGATACTCAATTTATTTCTAATTACCTGTTTTTAAGAATGACTTTTATGAGAGTTACATTATATGTTGAAAAACATATTTTATTCACCAAATGTCACAAATTACAGTTTGATCTAATAAAGTAGATGTTATTGTTCATTGTTATGCTTAACATTTATTATTAATCACTGGTCCAACTCAAGACATTGTGTCAATTTGTGTGCATCCAATACTTTAAAAAAACATGTTGTTTTTTTTGGTCATTGAAATATTTCAAAAAAAACTGTCAGAAATGAAATATTTCAAATGAAATATTTCACGCTCACATCACTACATGCACAATCGTAAATTTGGCCTGCCTAGCAACTCCATTATTCTGCCTTGATTGGATTTTGAGTACTAATAAAAACAACTCTCAAGCAACGCTTAAACTGAAATTAAATCTCTGTTCACATGAGGAATCCATAACAGTGGCCTATAACTCATCGGGTGTAGAAACCAGTAATGAGGTAGTGTCAACTCTTTAATGCCCCAAAGGAAAATTTAAATATTGTATTTATTAATTTATGTAGCACTAGGCGCTAAATAGGCCGAGTCCTATAAGCCGTTATAATCAATGAGACTGCTCTCAATATATGTTTATGCTGGTTCAACATGCAGACACAATATGAAAAAATTCTAAATTACGGTATGCTGTACATGGCACATGAATCAGGAACTAGTCCAATAAACATGTGCACATGTATGTATGTAACTATGCATGTATGTAACTATTTATGTATGTAACTATGTAACTTTGTATGCATGTAACTATGTAGCTATGTGTGGCTCCACACACCAAAACCAGTATTAGGGTGAGTTTGAATCATATTGAGTTTGATACATCATTTCAAAGGTCTTGCATCAGGCTTCAAAGTGACACAAAATTATTGCTCTAGCTTTATTCTACCTCAAGATATAAGGCTAAAAGTGATCCAGTTAATTAATTAATCAACTTAATTAACTTAATTAAAACAAAACAATAGGTGTATTAAAAGCATTAAAACTAGCTTTAAAAATCATTTTTATCAAAATGAAAGAAATGACTGCTTTCCAAATATTTTGAATTTTTGATATTAGATTCTGCAAAAGACCGGAAAAACATAAAAAAATTGTTTCTGGCCTAACTTTATTGTGTGGTTTCCGATATAATACCGATTTTGGTCTGCCATATATGTATGTGTGTAAGTAAGTAAGTAAGTATCTACCTCTAACTATCTATCTATCTATCTATCTATCTATCTATCTATCTATCTATCTATCTATCTATCTATCTATCTATCTATCTATCTGAACATGTATATATCGCCTTTTCAAACCTCGCAAAGGCACTGACCAGGTAACACTAAACAACAGACAATCTACCACTGAAAATCCTGACACCACCAGAAACAGCTCAGGAAGTCTACTCTTTCCCTCTATCTGTTAGGCACTCATGTTACAAGACCTTTGAAAGGTTCTTAAATGAACTATAAGAAGATTCTGACAGATATTCTGATGTTCAGACACATTTAAGAAGCAGAAGAAGACGAAGAGCAGACCCTTTGGCCAACATCACGAGGCCACCACAAAGTGCATAGGATCAACAATGGTAGCATACATAACGACTCAACCCAAAAGCTTTAGGCCCTATACAGTTTAGTACACGATGAAGCCATTGCTCGTGCTCTGGCAGTGCCAGTCCTAAGCCTGGAGAAAAGAGGAGGGTGACACTAATCATCTTTGTTATGACACAGTGTCGTTAAAATAAAAAAAGAAGCATTGGATACTGATGAACCTCTGGTAAAAATCTGCTTAATTCCTAGCTTTGCTCTCCACGTTCGACCGTCAGAAATCATGCAAAGGATGTATCGATCTAAAAACGCATTGCACAACCAGTTCATACAATTTCATAAGTGTGCTCCGTTGCCTATGCCCAGTCGAGGGATACATCCCATCTCATTCAGCAGATTCCGCATCCTCGATATCAATCAGTGGCTGGTCCTGCAGCTGCTGTTACGGCTGCTGCTGACCCAATCCAGATAAGACCAAATGCCCATACACACACGCGCACGCACACACACACACACACACACACACACAGTCACACAGAGACACACACACACACGCACGCACACACACACACAGACACACGAACACACACACACACACACACACACACACACAAACACACACACAAACACACACACAGACACACACACACATGCACGCACACACACACACACACACACACACACACACACACACACACACACACACACACAGACACACACACACACACACACACACACACACACACACACACACGCACGCACACGCACACACACGCACACTATTATGCCCACACACAGACACACGCACGCACACACACAGACACACACACACAGACACACACACACACACAGACACACACACATGCACACACACACACACACACACGCATTACACACACACAGACACACACACACACACAGACACACACACACACGCACACACACACACACACACGCAACACACGCACACGCACACACACACACACACATGCACACACAGAGACACACACATACACACACACGCACACACCTACACACACACACACGCACACGCGCACACACACACACACACACAGAGTCAAATCAGTAGAGGCATGCAACGACAGTCACAAATGCTGGCATCAACAGCTAGCCATACAAGGACCTCCTCTCATGAATACTCCAGTGTGTCATCATACATGCATATCAATGATTGCATGATCCCTTGCACATTGTGGCCCGTTATTAGTTGGACAGATTCATGGATGGTCATGAGCAAGACTAAAAATTGCCCACAATAGCAATATCATCGTCACTACTATAGTGACTGAAGGCATAGAACAATGACACAATTGGACCACACAGTATAGAGAATCATTATTATCATCATCATCATTATTATTATTATTTCTGACTTTATTATCACTACTATATAGTGACTGAAGGCATAGAACAATGACACAATTGGACCACACAGTATATAGTATCATTATCATCATCATCATCATCATATTATTATTATTTCTGACTTTATTAGGCATGGCTAGCTTATGACAAAGCATCCATTGGTGCTGAACAATTGTGAGCACTTTAAAAACTTGCTCAATGTCCCTACACAGTAACCGTCTTAAGCCCACACATCCCACATTACAAGAACAATCGGCTTTCATGTCATATACTGAAAAAACTAGTCAAAACGAATCGTGCATGGACAAAAGCTGGTAAAAAATGCACAGGAATGCGGTGACACATCCTGAAAGCCAGCATGTAACAGCTGCAACCAATATTACACAATGCGTGTTATGTACCATATGAACGATGGAAGACCATAAAAGCCGATTTTCTTTATGGCCGAGACATCTGACGGCAAGTTTATCTAATAGCTCTGTGTACTACTTTGGGTCACTTACATAAACGCTAATAACACTGTTTACAAAACACATAGAAAGCCTGGTTCTAAGCTGGTGGCTTCTAAACTCCTTTAGTTATGAACTGTTCTGTCGCATCTGTGGTGTCAAAACTTAATCTAATAATAAAAATTAATGAATTCTGCAGAACAGTTTTCATAACATGGTGTAGGGGTATGTTCGGTGCCTTGCAGCCGGAGGGTTGCGGGTTCGAATCCACCTCAACCCGCCACGTAGGGACGCTGGGCAAGTCCTTCACTCGGAAATTGCTCATGCGCTTCGGGCGTGAAACTCTGATTCAGAGTCCGCGCTGTAGTCGGGAGCACCTCTGAGTAGAAATCTTGAATGGGCTCTATAACAAGTGCTCATACATACATTAGTTGATAGTTACGCTTTACGTGGGGTGCCAAGCATAGTATTGTATTGTATTGTATTTGAACACTTGTTATAGCACCCCTACCAGATTTCCCATTCAGAGGCGCTCCCGACTACTGCGCGAACGCTGAATCGGAGTTTCACGCCGAAGCGCATGAGCAATTGCGAGTGAAGGACTTGCCCAGGGTCCCTACGCGGCGACTTTGAGGTGGATTCGAACCCGCAACCCTCCAGCTGCAAGGCACCGAACATACCCCTAAACCACCGCGCCCCAGTTGTATTGTGATGTGTTGTATTGTGTGTTGTATTGTACTCCACGTTTATAATGCGACCGAGCCACCCGCAGTAAAGATCCGAGAAATTAATCTCTGATAAATCCGACCCGACCGGGAAGCGAACCCGGGGCCGGCGTGACGAGCAGGCTACCAACCCACTCGGCCACTCAGGATTTAGTAGTTACCGTGCTGGACTGATGATCGAGAGGTCAGAGGTTCAAATCCCCATAAGGGCAGAAATTTGGTTTGAAATTTCTGCTCCACCAGCACCCTAGCCAACTCAGTTATAATGAGCACACTGACCGTACACTGTCTGTGGAAAGAAAAGATGGCAAGAGAGTGAAGTGGCCAACCATCTTCATATGCCAAGGTTAAGAAAATGAAGTTGCTAACAAGTCATACCCATGGCTGCCTCAGAGCAAGCTTAAGGGACTGCTCTTCTTCTTCTTCTTAAGAAGACTTAAGTGAAACTGTAATCGAAACTGCAGTTCATTGGAGAATTCCAGTCAAACTCTGATGTATGTCAACAACCAAAATACTCAAAACAATCTAGCACAGTTAACAAAAGCAGAACTTCATACAGAGACGGTTGCTTTAGACAAATCTTCGTCCAGGGTGACACCAAGATTCTTGATATGTTTTGGTTCCCAGTCCAGAAAACTTTCCACTCACATCTTACAAATCATGTGGCTGCCACACATCACTCACATAACTGAAATTTTCCTGATTCAATTTTCGCTAGCTGGAAGACACCAAAGCAGCCCATTGCTCCCACTGTAACAGTCAGGTTTTGACAAATGAGTGCATGCAAAAGGGATTGATATGGTCCACCTTAGACTGATCTTTATCCACGAGGACAGTAAATACCTGGTAACCTGGATGATGCTGTGTAATTCCCAGTCAAAGAATTCTGCCATTAATGTCTCCTAGCCAATCTTTTCATCTGCCTGCAATGTGCCTTACCATATAAACAAAGATTTTGCCACATTCAGTAGCAGCCAATATGAAGATATTCTGGCTGTACCTCCCACTAAAACAGCCCGTGTTTTGATACACAACCAACGACATCAAATGAGTGGCAAGTGGCTACATAATGAGAATGAATAAGGAAGCAAGTCAGTGCAGCTAAGTGAGCTTCAAACAGCCTAGTAATAAGTCTGGATGTATTGAGTCAGCTAAAAGTTTGAGTCTCTTCAATCTCTGACATATATTAGTTTCCAGTTATGTACCACACTGGAAATCAGGAAAACAAAATTTAATTTCACGGACTGGTTACCAAAGATCTGCAGACTAAACCTATATGTAAGACGACCATTTTATGACCCACTGCTCTACGTAACAAATATACAGATACACTAGTTCTGGTCAACATTCTAAGCAACAAGAAAACCATTTACAACCAACATGTAAATATATCAACAATACTATTCTGGGCAACATTTAACACAATACTGCAGAGTACAATGCCAATAAAACCACCATATTGTAAACCACCCACCTGTAAAGCATTGTAGAGAATCTGGTGTTCATACTTCTTCACAACGAGGATATTCTGAAACATTTCGTAAAGCTGTTCCTTGCTCAGAATCATTTCCGACGTTGCACCGCCCATGCGCTGCGGCCACTTCCGCGGGTCCTCGTCTCCCCGGAAGATCTGGTCGAATTTCGCCATCCAAGAATTTAACACGGTATCTTTCGTCAGACCCTCGATTTCGGGCAAGCTCCGTATGCGTTTCTCCACGTTGTTCTTGAAAACTTCCCGAAAGTCATTCGCAGAAGCGCAGCCGCTGCGCACCATCGTGACAACCCGGTCGCTCTTGAGAAACACTTCGTAGTAGCTCTGAACAGCATTTATAAAAGCCTCATCAGCCGGAATGTTTAGCTCGCCTTTAAGAAACGCCTGGAACTTCTCTTTTGTCGTCTGCAGGTATTGTTTCGTGACCTTAGTCTGTCGCCTTACCATGTCCGTGGGTTGCTTGGCGTTGAAGGGATAGGCAATGCATCGCATGACGAACACGTACAGGTGCATGCGTTTCTTCCGATCTTCCTCCTCCTTTTCCGACTTATCCAGTTCCGCATCCCGCTGGTCCTTCTGGTCCCGCTGGTCCCTTTCGGACACCAGCGACGGACTCGGACTGGACGGGCGAGCGCTGTTCGTACGGTACAGTAGGTGGCTGCTCCCACCGCCGAGGCTGACGTTGTCCCCACTGCCTCCACTGGCCGCCGACAGACTCCTCTGGTCGACGCTCCCTAGGAGGCTGTGCAGACCCTCGGAGCAGGTCTCTTCCACAGCCCCCGCCGTCGTCTCCCTGTCATCCGATTCCTCGCTCGACGACGGATCCAACATGGCAGTAGATACGTAAATCCAATCCGTTCAAATTGTGTGCATTTGGATTTAGATTTTTGACTGAAAATCGATTCAAATTACATCTCCATCTCCTCCATCGACATCAACGTATCAATGGCTACATATTATTATGAACCATCCAAACTCAACGACGCATCGAAAAACGTTCGTTTTATTAAGCGCACCGTGCGACTGACTCGATTACTCCGCCACTGCTCGTACTCTAGCATCATCATATTCGTTTAATTTCAAAATAATCCAGTTGACAAAACGCAACAGGTTACAAGTAACACAATTAGTTAATAGAGTCAGGCTAAAGATAATAATTCAAAACAGATACAAGTAATTATAATACAATTAATATGTATCTTTAAACAAGATTCTTGGTATGTAATTACATTTATCATTGATTGGGAGATTAAAATTATGAATTCTGGGTCGTAAGTTATATTTGATTTGCTGTGTAGGCGGGAAAATTCCTCGGAGAACATGACATGATTCCCCATAAATAGCCCGAAATAAGCCAGAATCAGCAGCTTGGGACATATCTACAACGCTAGGGGTAGTAGATAAGAGGAAGCCTCATCAGTGCCAGTCTCAAGCCTAGATAAAGGAGGAGGGCGAGATGGACGTGTTAAGGAGAGTTTTAGGGGGGTTCAAACCCCCAAATAAGTTTCCGAAAATTTTTTATATGCTTTTACATGCGAAATACAAAAACCTTAACTTTGGCCACCATTTCCAATGGAAACCCCCTCAAATAACCTCCGAAATTATTTCCTGGCTACGCCCATGGAGGGCGACGCTGTTATCTTTGTTATTCACACAGTGTCGTTAAACTGAAACTACAACTACCACTGCTAGTACTGACTCAATTCGATGCAGCTGTTGTTACTAAGCAAAACGAACAAGTCGAAAATGTACATAAAACAAAGTTTACTTCTTAAACAGGCATAAATGGCTTCCTTAATATAATTAGCCTATAATAATCTTCGTTTAAAATTTTCAATCTGGCAATTACGCAGTTTGATTACAATTCATAGTAGGCCTAGGCTATTAACGGATGATCCCAAGTTATTACTCAAATTTAACTGTTTGGCAGCCATGCAAGGCGCCTATCACGTCCTACTATTATTAATGAAATAATAAGAACTTTTTTACTTAGTCTTAGTCTGTAGACGTCTATTATTTATGGTAAACAGTTCTTAGATAAGCCAACGCTAATTTGTGTTTAGTCACTAGATGACGCTACGTATTAAACGACGCATTAAAAGCATAATCATACTATATTTTTAATATGTCATCCATGAAGGTATAGACATTTAAACAGGTAATGGGCGAAAATCCTGATGATTATCGGTCGATTATTTAAGCAAAGCGCAGTCGGTTACAAAAACGTTCATCGATGAAATTACATAATAAGTAAGTAGCCTATATTTGCAATTGATATGCGCACATGCATTCCATAATAATACATAATTACAGCTATTCAATAGAAACGTGTTGCATCTTGCAGCTGTCGTGTAAGAAACTTAAGATTTATGCCTATGCAATTTGAGCAGAAACTCGCTCAACTTAAAACTTACGATCTTTACGCTGATTTGGATGTCGCGATAACCGATTGGACAGAGTGTAAGGGTTCGAGCCTCCAGTCAGGCTGTCACTGTATAGTAGGCTATAGACCTTGAGCAAGTCCTTCACGCATAGTTGCTCAGCGCCATTATCTACCGGCGTCCGTGTGCATTTTTTATGGGAAGCAAAGTTTTAAATTGTTCGCTAGAGAGTGACATGGGAATTTCCCCGCGGGAAAACCGCGGTAACCGCGGTAAATCCCGCGGTAATGGGGACAACAATTGCGGTAATACCGCGGTAATGGGGACAACAATTGCGGCAATACCGCGGTAATGGGGTTTACTCTCGCGGTAATACCGCGGTAATGGGGAATGAACCCGCAATAAACCCGGGTGATGTTAAGAACTTGAGAACTGATAAGGAGATTTTTTATTTCCTGAAGCCTTAATTCTAGTCAGAAATAGTCAGGACTCGGTTAATGCAAACTGTCAGTAAGATAATAACAGACTATTGCAGTATGCAATACAAATAGATTTGTAAACTAAAAATGTTATTTTTTAAATTTGAATTGGTGTAAACTTTTTGCGGGGAATGTGATGTCGTCCTGCGGGGATGGGGTGGGGATGGGGAGAAAACCTGCAGGGATGGGGCGGGGATGGGGACAAACCCTACGGGGATGGGGCGGGGATGGGGAAGACTTACTTGTTGCGGGGCGGGGATGGGGACGAGATTGCCTCCCCATGTCACTCTCTATTGTTGGCACGAGGACTAATGAAGGTGCCGAAAGCAACCGATCGCGTCACCCTCGTCGCTGGCTTCCGCCACTGGGGAGGTCCAACGCGGATCCCAACAGCCACCAGCGCTTCTGGAAGCATTTGACATGCTATGGAGCCTGTTGTTAGCATGCTGGGATCCCGTTTTCAGCCATAATAGGCTATATATCTGAACGTTTATTTTTAAAACAAAACTGCTAAACATGCTTTAATTTATACATTTAAATTTTTAGGTTATCTTGGCTAGTTTGGGTAAAAAATTTAAATGTGAAAAAATCAGCCATTCAACATTAAAAAACTAAGATGATAATTAAATTTTGTATGACCACTGAAGCAGGCACGTAGCCAGACCTAAATTCAAGAGGAGGCAACTTCACAAACCATTGGCAAAATCCTGGTTATTAGGGTCATTGGTCAATAGAAGTTCCAGTATATAAAAAAAGCAAGAGGAGGCAAAGTCTGCCTCCTCGTGCCTCCATGTAGCTACGCCTATGCACTGAAGTCTTGATTCTTATTCTTGAAATAACAATAGCAAAATCCAGAGGGGAGCAAATGCTCCCCTTGTTCCCGATGGGCCTCTCCCTGTGAGCGCCCATGGGCGTCATCGATGTTCTGTTAGGTTATATCGTATGGTCGTGTGCGTGTGAATTTCTGAACTTTGGAAGGAGGATCATGTGAAATGCGAAGGTATTGCAGGCTACATAATAACAGTGTGATTTTCCTTACAGATTTTATTTTAGTTATAGTTATAGTTATAGTTAATGATTTTTATTTTAGTTATAGTTATAGTTATAGTTAGTATTATTTTTAGTTATAGTTATAGTTATAGTTAATGGATTTTTATTTTAGTTAATTTTAGTTACTACTTAGTTACAATAATTAAGTCTATAAGCAAAATTGTGCGTATTAATACGCTGTTTCACAATTTACTCAGAGCTATGAAAACCTTTGAAGCATGGGTACATTCAGCTTCATGAATACACGAGTTTCCAAAGTAACTGACAAATTTCACAATAAAAATTTCGCATTTTTCGTTCTCATTTATGTCGAATCGTCCATATTGCACTTCCTATTTTTATTTTTTGTATTAACGAAAATAAAGATGAATTTTCGTTAGTGTTATTTTCGTTATAGTTATAGTTATAGTTAATGATATTTTTTAGTTATAGTTATAGTTATCGTTAACGAAATCATTTTATTTTCGTTAACGAACATTTTCGTTATCGTTATCGTTAACGAAAATCACACTGCATAATAAAACCTACATTGTATACATGGAAAAGGAACATCAGTAGACTAACTATTTAATTAAGTGGTGTCTATTTTGCACCGCTACGGCGCGCGCTACTGCATGCATAAGCCCAAACTCTTAGGCATTAGGCTGTATACTGCCTAAACTCCACTTTCTCAATCAGAACGTTTTGTTTTCAAGCTGGTTCAATAACTCATGTTTGCAACAAAACTTCTTCAGTACAGTTTCCACAAGTACCGCCAGCATAAGCCCTAATTGCATATAGCCTAGTAGGATATAGACCTTCAAATTGACTTAGAGGATGCGACCCAGAAAACGTAATGTAAACGTAGGCCTACACGTGTTTCTATAGCGACCGTATCGTTATGGTAACATATCGTATGGCTGTGATAACATCATATGGCTAATGGCTTAGCCTATGTATTCATCCTTTCGCAGTGTTTATTCTACTCCCTTGCTGTCGGGGGGAATCTAGAGTTCTCGGGGGTATCCAACATATTTGAAAAGTTGACAACCGGGAGATAGTAACGAGAGTTTCCAAAGATATTTCGAGGGGGGTAGTAACAAGACTTTTCCAACACTTTTTTCGAGGGGGGTAGTAACGAGAGTTTTCCACCCAAATTTCCCCTCCTCAATCCACCCTAACCATGGGGGAAGGGGGTGTACGATAAATGCTGGGGGAGAAATTATCCCTAAATTTCACACTTTCTGTACAAAATTACATCTCTTTCATTTTTCTGGGGGGAACTCGATCCTGGGGGGAACTTTCCCCCAACAGACGTCTAGATTAAACACTGATCCTTTCGTAACCTACAAGAATAATACATGCAGTAGATCTCGAGATTCTTCTCTTCTACATAAACCTCTTACTGGCAGTTACTGCACATTGCACTTTTAGGGCGCACATAGGGCCTATCCTTGTAATTCTTCTACAATAGCAGTAAGGGTCTTTGCGCCTTCGTTCTTCCTCCATTCCCTTCTCTCGACCTCGGCGGCGATGTGCATCGTCCCTATCATCCCCCTATGCCGTAAGGTTGTCATGGCGAACACCCAACCTATCGCCTCTCTGTCTTTCAGTCTCTGGCTCTGCATGCCTCTGCCTCTGTCTGTCTGTGTGCTTGTCTGTGTATGCATCTGTCTGTCTGTCTCTCTGCGGCTCTGTGTGTGTGTCTCTCTCTCTCTGTCTCTCTCTGTGTGTCTCTCTCTGTCTCGCTGTCTGTCTGTCTGTCTGTCCGTCCGTCTGTCTGTCTGTCTGTCTGTGTCTCTCTCTCTCTCTGTCTCTCTGTCTCGCTGTCTGTCTGTCTCTCTCTCTGCTTGGGTAGTGCACAGATCAATTAGACATGAGTATATACTTTGACATCAGTCAGACTGGCATTAATTGGTTCAGCAGAAAAGTCGAGTGCTTTCTGCTTTGAGACTCAGATAAGCCATGCCATGCCAATTTGTCAGAACTTGAACTGTGTACGCAGTACACGTGATCTGCCAGTTGGCACGTGGCATCGTCGTATTGTGTAGGCCTATTGATCAATAAGCAGTTATCATTTACTGCGTCTTTATCAATCAATCAATTGGGTCGATCACCTTTAATTAAGTTGAGGACCGAGAACCGACGAGATGCATCCTGCATGGATTAAGATCTAGGTAAAACTAAAGAGACCAAGGAGTAGGCCTACTGTCCGCCGCCTACATGCGGTATAGGCCTCAGAGCCGTTTTAAGGAGTTTGAAGGCCCTAGGCACAAACCCTAACCTAAATGTAACCAGATTTTCGCCTCAAGCTCTCAGTCTCAGATTATAGGGTATTGCAATTATAATGCATTGCATGTGCATACGTCATTTTTTTAATTGATTAATATAGTAATAAACTGCTGACACAGCAATCTTTGTAGGCTACTACAGTTGTAAAATTAATGTTTACTTTAATATACGTTAAAATTCTTATTGTCAGTTTGTTAAACAAAATAACTGAAAGTGAGATTGTAATGGGTAAATTTTGCTATAGGCTACATGGATTGTCAGGACATTATTTTAAACATCGCTTTCATGTTTTTCTCTTAGCAAACTCTTATAATATCATCAAAATTCAAAGACTCCAAGTCTCCAACACATCTGATTCTATGATCATGACAGACAGGCAGTTTAATCGTTCTTGCATCATACGGCTGCGAAGCTCGTTCTTGGTTAATTTAAGTTTTGAGAAAGAACTTTCACCGGTAGGCCCTAATTGTAGCCCAATTGTAATGAGCAGCTTCTATTGCGCCGGTGTCTAATGCACAAGGCATCAGCCGATGGCACACCAAAACCAAACCGTAATCAGGTTAATATCCAAAAGATCAGTCCGTAAGAGACAGAAAGACAGCCTACGGTGGATAAGCAATTTGAAAGAGGTAAGTTTTCAGCTGGTAGGCTACAGTTTGTCGCCATCATTGACAGAAACATTCTTATTGCAATTTCAACGTTTGGATACGTTGATTCCAGATTGTCATTCTTTATCATGGCATAGATTATTGACATAATTATATAGTTGGCACTGATGCTTTGCAGATGACACTGACATTATAGTATTTCAGGTGTTCACATTCTGTAATTAGTTCTTGTTGATCAAGTATCTTGAGGATAGAACTTTGCAAACTTTTCAAATTATTCTGTTATTTGTTCAACATTCAAATGGATTATTAAGAATATAAAAGTTTGCTGATGATTTCTTCATAAGTTTCTCCGCGTCTGTTTAGTTCATTGAGTCGCTAATTGGCAAATAGGTCTGAATTCTATATTTTGTGCTCGCATCCATAACAGCACTAGTGTCATTTGCAGGACTATCCAGAAATGATTAGGCTACGCTTTGTTGTAATTTGAAAGTTAACACAATTTAGAAAATGACTGATTATATGACTGAATGAGATTTCATATTAAAAATTAATATTAATTTACCAAGACATCAAAAATTCTTTAATTGTTTTAGGTATACGCTATAGATTATAAGAGAAAATGTAGTTCTGCTCATCTATAGCCATCGATGTATAGGCCTAATGTACCTCGATGTCTATAGCGTTGCAAAAAGCAGTGACGAGTGAAAGCAAACAAAATATACAGGAAGCTGCGTGGACAGCGTGCGCCATGCGTTAAAATTAATTATTGACTTATTTCAGTCTAACTTCTACAGCGCTCTGCGCAAGCTGCGCTTATCACCAATAATTATAGTCACAGTAACTAAAAATGCAGACGTTTGTTTAATACTGTTCTTACTTTGCAGAATGGGGGACTCTGTAAAAATGGCTGCTATAGGTGGCGCCAGGATGGGATATAGTTTGGCTACTCTAGGTAAAATGTGTGCTCTGTTGTGCGGTAGGTTTATTTCATAGACATCTTACATTTAATATATGATGTCTATGGTTTATTTACGCTAAAGTTGTCTAAAGTTTGACCACATCACATACTGGCGACGCCTATCGCCGCTTAAAGGAACTGCTCACAGAGTCCCCCATTGGAAGAACTCGTAATATTGTTCAGTAATATTATCGTATTGTTATTACGTGGTCGCGATGTAATTTTTGTTTTTGGGCCGCCGCGGGGCCCCCCTATTGCGCGGGGCCCTAGGCACGTGCCTCGCGTGCCTAGGCCTTAAAACGGCACTGAGTAATAGGGCCTATATTGATGCCACGTAATAACACATAAATGAGTGATTTAAAATCTGATGTGGTTTGCTTACTGAATTTTGATACGCTTTTTTGCCAGTTATTTAGATATGTGAATCTTTTCCTTTACATGCTAAGAAAACGTTGAAAACGCGTGTTTATCAAGAAATAAGAAATGTATATCATTTTACATCGAAGCTCTGTAAACTGTGATAATAATAAATCTCCAGGTTTACTTATTTTTATTATTTTATTGAGCGCCGGTGCCGTACGTAGGCAATAGCTAGCCAGCGTGCCTTGTGCGAACGGATTTTCAAACTAGCGCGCACGGTCTTCAAAAGGCTTGTGCATGCCTCAGCACTCAACCTCTGCAGTCTGATCTGTAGCCTGTATTATAAGCTGTATATGATGGATGTTTCATGATACACGATACTAGGGCTACAGACTTTGTATGTGTGATATCTGTATAGGTCACCTGATTGTCGAACGAACACTCAGTTGTACATTAAGATTTATCTTGGTTGTGCATGAAAGTTATTGCTTGTTCATTCGGATGATGCACACAGCAATTATGTACACAGCCAACCTTTTCCCGACTGACAACTGACAACTTTTTTATTTCCAGAAGCACAATGCATATAACAATTAACAACAATTATAACTTGACTATTACATATCGGTGCATTGGCTAGGGAACAGAGGAGACCCAAAAGGGGCACAAGCCCCGCTTAATTAGGGTCACCCTTTTTAACAATAATCATTTATGTCTGTTTAGTCAGTTGAAAGAAAGAAAGGTTCAACTCAATAATGTTCTTAACTAAATAATAACATTGCAATTTACTAAGAAGATCAATATGTAAGAAAGAAAGGTTCAACTCAAAGCATAATTTTCCTTTGCAGGCTTACTTCCACTGCATGCCCTTTAACCCTTCATCTGGAGCGTTAAGAAATGCCTGAAATAATATATGCCTTGTTCCTCCGTCTCTCTATCTCTCTCTCTCTCTCTCTCTGTATCTGTCTGTCTGTCTGTCTGTATGTCTGTCTGTCTGTCTGTCTCTCTCTCTCTTTTTCTCTCTCTCTCTCTCTCTGGTTGTGCATGAAAGTTATTGCTTGTTCATTCGGATGATGCACACAGCAATTATGTTCACAGCCAACCGGCTCCCGGCTGCAAGCATGATTTTCCTTTGCAGGCTTACTTCCACTGCATGCCCTTTAACCCTTCATCTGGAGCGTTAAGAAATGCCTGAAATAATATATGCCTTGTCCGTCCGTCTCTCTGTCTGCCTGTCTGTCTTGTCTGTCTCTCAATGTCTCTCTAATTTAATGTAGTATTGCTAAAGACATCAGGGCTTTTTAAAGGAATTTTTAGAACTGCATAAACCTCTTTAAAAAAGTTGACGACCGGGGGGGGTAACGACACTTTTCTCAATTTTTCAGTGCACAAAATTGCTTTTACAGTTGCACAAATTGATTTCCAACTGCACATTTTGTGTAGAACTGCACGCTAAAAAGCCGTGAAAGACATTGACTTTGACGATGTAGTGCCCTGTATACATATGGAAGCCTATAGGGGACATGCGATTATTTCTTATTTATCTAGTGATATGTCCTTCAAAACGAAGACAAGCATTTGAGCGATTGTAGCCAACTATGACAAAGACAAAAAGCTTCAAACAGTCGCAGTAGTACTAAAACTGACCAACTCGATTTTGAATCTGTGTGTAATGATTTCGTACAAAGGAATTGCATGCTTTGTTTCCTGCACGGATTGTTTAATGACGAACTTGAACTGGAAACCGTTTTAAACGAAGATCGGATGAATAACAATGACTGATGAACGATGACAATCAAGTCTAGCTCTGGTTCTGACTTTCTGAAACTGAATGTCCAGATCCCATGCCCCCCGTATTTTGGACAAGTCTACGCCAGTGTTAAACTAGTTACATAGGTGGCCTATCAACATAGGCGTTGCTACATTGAGCAAGAGGAGCCCGTTGCTCCCTCTTGCTTTTTTATACACTGGATCTTCGATTGACTAATGACCCCAATGACCAGGATTTGACAATGGTCTGTAAAGTTATCTCCTCTTGAATTTAAGTCTCGCTACGTGCCATGGGTATCAATCATAGTTCAACATGGAATGTATGTAGATCGGTAAACCATATGGGATCTATATGGCGTACATATGGTGTAGATAAGCTGGTTTTATAAATAGGCGCCATATAAATTTGATATGGATGCAGATTGTGCTAAGCCATAATTATGGGATCCATGCATGGTTTAGAAAACCTGGTACCAGATAGATGCCATATCGATGCTAGGCCTATAATGAAGCACAGACGGTTTTCATAATTGCATTCAACAGCCTATATGGGCCATTTTATTCGGGTGCATACCAGGTGATTCTAGGGATTCGCACCATATTATGGGATATATGAGGTGTCAATGGGTACCATTTCGATTTTCAGTTTCGGTTGGTGTACGCTGAGACAGAAATTTATTAGATTAGTAATAAGATTAGATAAGACAGAGTCATTTTGGTATGGGGGTATACCTGTGCTAAAGTCGTTTAAGGTGCCCACGATTGAATTTTGAAGGTGTCCAATCTATTGACAGGCAGCCCCTATTTGGTCAGAATCAAACACCGTGACATCCTCGTTTGACAGCATCTAACTCAATGCCGTGGGAATTTGCTGCCTAAGCCTTGTGTGGCTCAGTTTGCCTCAAGACATGTCCACCTTCTTTTCATTAAAAGTCCTACTTTGACTACTAGACATGAAAGAATAATTTCGAATGCGTATATCCTCACAGACAAAGTTAAGCCCATCCTGGGCTTGAATCACCTTCAGTATGGGCCACTCAGTCTGCTCCGCAGACAACGTCAGTTGTTGAAAGACAAATCTCTTCGGATTTTACTCGTTTCTGTCAGTTCCTGTTGAAGTATAACATTTCCAGTCGCAGTTTGACCTTTCTGATAGGGTAAAGCATCCAAGCCGTTACTGTTATGCGTGACAGTATAACAGCCACTTTACACCGTCAGACCATTAATTTTGTGAATTTAAAATGCGCTATATCAAGTGTTCTCATACACACACACATACATACATACATACATGCATACATACATACATACATACAGACATACATACATGCATTAAGGCACGTTAACGTACGCATACTACCATTATGACAACATTAATAGTGTGTGATGAAACGCATTATTACGTCAAATCATCGGGTTCACAAAAGTTACCATATCAACAAATGACGTCAACTTGAATACGGTATTTTAGAGAGTGCGCAAAACAATAGTTTTCTGCCGCATTATGACGTCATGCACGTGCGATTTTCAGATACGAACAAAGACTATTGTGATCTTGGCTTCAAATATCTCCATCACGTACGCAGAATTCGATCATTATCAGGGCCGTATTTAGGGCCTACTGTGGTGGAGGCCCCAGTGCACCGCTGTGGTGGAGGCCCTTAGCAAGCCGCAGTCAAGGTGCGGATGATGCCTGAAAGTCGGCATGCAGTTATAGGCTGGCTCACTAGTCACGACTCGCGAAATACGACGCCTCAACTCCAGTCTCCAGCATATCCCAAAGCCAAGGATGTAATTGAAGCTAGGATAATCTATCGTTTTAGCGTTCTAAATTATTCATCCATTGTAGAATTATTATTTTTCATAAATCTGCAGCTTCTATTTAGGCAAGAATTCGTTTAATCAATCCAGCTTCTATTTAAGCAACAATTATCCAACTTCTATTGAAGCAAGAATCTCTTTCTCAGTCTCACTTCTATTTAAGCCAGAATTATTCATCAATCCGACTTCTATTTAGCAAGAATTCTTTTCGTCAGTCCAACTTGTATTCCACCAACGCTGAAACCCATATATAGGCCTACACTGTGTCCACGATAAAGTAGATCACTTGACTTTGTGAAATATCTTGGTCATTTGTAGTAGGCCTACTATAGATACTAAATTTGGTACACATGAACTACAGTCTATTCTATCTATACCCTGCAAATTTTATTACAATTGATGCAACGGTTACGAGGATATACCCTTATGGGTTAACTTGGGCGGTTAACTTTTGGGCTATTTTAACCGGTTAAGTACATTTCGGTTAACTTGGGCGGTTAACCGTTGGGCTATTTTAACCGGTTAATACGTGGTGTTATTGGGCGGTTAAGTTTAGGGTTTAACCAGGCAGTATTCCTATGGGTTTTCTTGGTAAAGGTTTTCCAGATGTTAACCTCTGGTTCATGTGGTGGTAATGGGAGGTTAACTTTATGAATTTAACCACATGTATTTCATTTCTTAACCGGCCCGTTTTCTTAACCAGAACTTCCTATAAAAGGGGTTCAATTTCTCCACTAGAGAGCAGACCGAGGAGACCAGAGAGATATTTCGTGAGTCCTCATCAGAGCCTATGTGTTTAGAAAGTCTTCTTTGAGAGATTGATTGAGTGTGAAGTTGTTCTTTTCGTAGACATCTGCTGTTAAGTTTTTAATAAACGATTGAATTGTTCGAACGTTGTCCGTTGAACTGTGGTTGCTACTAAATCTCCTGACAGACCACGGGAGTGGACCCACCGAAGAATTGCTAGATAGGGGTTGGAGGCATCCTGGTAGAGTCACACACCCCCTTCAGCAGAAGAGTCCATCGGCCAGAAGCCGGTTTCGTCACAAAATGTTACTGCTTTGCAACATCGGCTTGGTGCTTACGAGCTTGTTTCGTCTCGGTTCGGTTTCCTATACGCAAACTGCATGTACTTTCATCACAAGAACTACAGTACTGGCAGCAGCTTCAAATCCCGTAGAGGTCTATAAAGACGACCTTGATGCATGCTTAGGAAATGAGCTTGTGCAGTTTGCTGACTTTGTGGAAGCATTCAAGGACGAAAAAGCTCAAGACGTCTCTCGAGAGCATTTCATGTATCAGCTGATACTCAAGAAACAAGTTCAGGGCTAATTTCCTAATCAGTACTTTATTACGCCCGAAGGCAGAAACAAAACATACATGCACAAATCTGAACAAACAAAATCATGTGGAAATAGTACTCCGCATGTAGCCCATTTGGTGCTGATGGTCAGTAGGCTAACTGCAGTGCGGAACGTTCCTTCTCAAAAATGAAACTAATAAAGAGCAGACTTCGCACATCAATGGTACAGTGTACAGTTATGCAATTGAAACAATTCACAAGAACACAAATGACAGAAGACATAAATTTATCTTAACTACTAACAGAACAGACAGCCTGCAATACACGGCGCTAATAGCAGCCTACAAAGCATGTCCGCCTACGGGCCTCGATTTCGGTACCTCTCGCTCTCTATGCCAGTGTGTTATCCAATGCGCTATCGGGCCCCCTCAAGTGGTGTGGTTCAGCTTGTCTGATTTCGGTTCACCTGACATGGAATCTGGACGCGGAGTTTCAGCTGGGGTAAGATTCCACAATGCTGTTGATCAAAGTCAATGTCAAGTACTGTCCTTGACCAGTTCAACCTAAGGACATGAACACAATGAAACACTTTTAGTGGGGTACGGGAGCTGAAAAAGTTTCACATTTGGTAACCAATGCGCCCTTTGGTTCCAGATAGTACATGGGTAGGCGAGTCCAAAAAGCCCGGGAATATGGAGATACTGACAGATTCAGGATTAGGAAGGGAGTGCGGCAAGGATGCATTCTGTCTCCTTTCCTATTTAACATGTACGCTGAAAGGATAATGAGGCAGGCGGGAATGGATGAGGCTGAGGAAGGAATAAAGATAGCGGGAAGAACAATGAACAATCTGAGATACGCGTCGCTGATGATACAACACTATTGGCGGGTAAAAACCGATTTGGTAGAACTAATAAGAAGGCTCAAGAGTGAAAGTGAGAAAGCAGGACTCTACTTCAATATAAAGAAGACAAAGATCATGACAACAGAGGAGGAGGACAGTTTTATAGTAGATGGAGAGGAAATAGAAACGGTAACTAGCTTCACGTTTTTGGGATCAGTAATAGAAAAAGAGGGAAAGTGTGATATGGAAATAAATCGTAGAGTAGGCCTAGCGATAGGAAAAACTGCAATGAATGGTCTGGAAAAAATATGGAAGGACAAACATGTGAGTATAGACACGAAAAAAAAGATTGGTGAAGGCTCTGATCATACCAACAGTAACATACGGCAGTGAGACATGGACAATGACCAAGAAAATGAAAAAAAGATTAACGCATGCGAAATGTGGATATGGAGGAAGATGCAGAGAATATCATGGAAAGAGAAAAGGACCAACGATTGGGTGCGCATGAGTATCGGAATTGAGAATGAAGAGACACTACAACAAACAGTGCTAAGAGCAAAGTTGAGGTTCTTTGGTCATGTCATGCGATCAGATGGATTGGAAAAGGAAATGATGTTAGCATATGGAGAGGGAAGGAGAAAACAAGGACGACCAAGGAAAAGTGGATGGACGAGATACATGAAACAACTGGAATGAATTTGGCAGAACTGAGAGATGCGACGGCGGACAGAAGGAAATGGAGAGGCTTGATCATGAAGGTCGCTAGAGTTCCAAGAACTGACAGCACAAGGTAACAAGGTAAGGTATCTACAAGATTTGCATCCAGTGACATCATTTAGGGAAGGTGGGATTCCCCTAGTTTGAAAATCAACTGTGATACATCGTCCACGTCATTCACGGTTACAGGCCTTTACACAGACAGACCAGTACAGTGTAGAACAGCTTTCTCTCATTTGTACTGTTCTCTGCAGCTATTGTCGCAGCCACATCTGAGCAGTTCACGACAGGTATGAGATGCTTCGGAAAGTGTGGTCCACTTCGCTTCGCAGCCTCCTTTGATCGTTTGCAGCCAACCCCAATCACCCGGACATGGTAGTTTGAGAACAGCTACGAACATCTGTGCCCAAACATGACCTGCTTGGTAGGCAGCTCTCTTTGTGTGTTCTACAAGCTTCAGTCGGTGGAAGGCCAACCATTGGTCTACCTTTCTGTGAGAACAGCTGCTTCCGTTTCTCATTCACCTTCTCCTCACTGCTCGATCGGTCGTACAGAAGAACTAGAAAGCACTCCAGTACATCGAGCTGATCATCAACAGAGCTGGGAGTTGCAGAGGTGAGAAAGGTGCAGAAGGCTGGGATGACATCACTGACTATGTTCCATGCCGTCCTTTTTCCATGGCCAACAAAGGATGATAGCCTTACCATTCCTACATCCCCCTGACTGCGGTTCAGCCCCCCCTAAAAGGGAAAGGTGTTAAGCAAAAAAGGTCATCGCATCCAAATGGGAATAACTTACCATGACTTTTTGAGCTTTAGCCCCCCCAAACCTGAAATCCTGGCGCCGCCACTGTATACACATGCTCTATCTGTCTTGTGATGTAGGGCAAGAAAATATGAGAGGAATAGCCTGAAAAGGTGCAGACAGCGCCCGGCTTGAGCATGTTGACTATGACTGCTCCATCTAGTATAACAGCATCAACAGTGAAGGGCCTTGGCGGATATCTGCGTGTAGGAATGGCAAGGCTACGCACCTCTGTGGGCTGAAAGCACGTGTCATGTCATGGGTATCTGAAGCTTTCGCCCATGTCAAAAACAAACCCACAGTTCGTCAATGCTGAGCTGCGGAACTGCTGTCAAGGTGGAGCATTAGAAGATTCAACGCGCCGGCAGCTTCCCTTACCCCTCACACTGCGTGTGTATTTCGTCAACCTGCCATGCACATATTAATCCATACCGCGTCTACGCTATACACACAGTGGCGGCGCCAGGGGGCTAGGGGTGCTTAGCCCCCTGACTGCGGTTCAACCCCCCCCTAAAAGGGAAAGGTGTTAAGCAAAAAAAGGTCATCGCATCCAAATGGGAATAACTTACCATGACTTTTTGAGCTTTAGCCCCCCCAAACCTGAAATCCTGGCGCCGCCACTGTATACACATGCTCTATCTGTCTTGTGATGTAGGGCAAGAAAATATGAGAGGAATAACCTGAAAAGGTGCAGACAGCGCCCGGCTTGAGCATGTTGACTATGACTGCTCCATCTACACTGTGTCCGGATGAAAAGTAGAACACAACAAAAGTGTCATAACTCGGTCAAAACTATCAGTATTTACCTGAAATTTTAAACACAACAACAGTGACCATATCTACACGAGATCCTAAAGCCGTTTGGAAATGTTCGTGAATTTATCATATTTATGAGCGTTTGCAATGGAGCACTGACAAATTAAAGTTTCCAACATGGGCCCTTACTTACGCAGACGCTGTGACGTCGTCATCGATGAAATACGTCACTTGTTTTGGTCTAAGCACAACAAAAATGGCGTTTACAGAAGAAGATAAAATTTTAATTAAAGTACTGCGGCAAGAACATGGTTATGGAGCGAGAAGGTTTCTGAATGAATTTTCGAATAAAGGTTGGTGTCTTTCGTCTGTGAGTAAGCTATTGAAGAAGATCGATGAAACCGGCACAGTGAAGCGAAAACCTGGCAGTGGCCAAAAACGCACGACACGCACTGTTGAAAACGTCGAGTTGGTTGAAAGGCTGGCATTAAGCCAAGAAGATGCACCGGGAACCCATAGAACGGTGCGTCAGATTGCGAGGGATATTGGGATTCCGAAGACCGCAGTACACGAAATCGTTGCCAAGGACTTGAAGCTGGTTTGTTTTAAGAAGAGGCGAGCGCAAGATCTAACACCAAGAAACAAACTGACACGTCTTGTACGCGTCAAGCAGCTGCTGAAGAAATACCCTGAGCACACAGTCCCATTCATATGGTTTACGGACGAAAAAGTTTTTACCGTCGCTCCTCCTGTCAACCTCCAGAATGATCGCGTTTATGCGGCGGCTGGGACGCGCAAGAAACACGTGCCTGCTGAACGTCTCCTCAAAACACGTTCACACTTTTCAAAGTCACTAATGGTCTCAGTCGGTGTGTCAACCCTGGGGTGCACTCATTTGATCTTTGTTGAGCCGGGTGTGAAGGTAAATGGAGCGTACTATCGCGATGTGCTGCTCACTCAACATCTGCTACCTGCTATCAAGCAGGTTTCTGGCGGCTACTTCACATTCCAACAAGACAGTGCCCCTGCGCATCGAGCACGTGAGACCATTGCTCTGCTGTCCCGGGAGACACCCGACTTCATATCACCGCAGATGTGGCCACCCAACAGTCCAGACCTCAATCCAGTTGACTACCAAATCTGGAGTGTACTGCAGGAGCGCGTTTATCGTTCCCGTATTCGTGACGTCGATCATCTAAGGGCGCGTCTGGTTGAGGAGTGGCAGCTGTTTGACCACGCGATCATCGACCGGGCCATCAAACAGTGGCGTCCACGTCTACGGTCATGTGTCCGTGAACGAGGAGGACATTTTGAGCACCAGCTGTAGCTGAACTTCGCTTTCTTATGTAATATGTAAGGGCCCATGTTGGAAACTTTAATTTGTCAGTGCTCCATTGCAAACGCTCATAAATATGATAAATTCACGAACATTTCCAAACGGCTTTAGGATCTCGTGTAGATATGGTCACTGTTGTTGTGTTTAAAATTTCAGGTAAATACTGATAGTTTTGACCGAGTTATGACACTTTTGTTGTGTTCTACTTTTCATCCGGACACAGTGTAGTATAACAGCATCAACAGTGAAAGGCCTTGGCGGATATCTGCGATGGCATCATCTTTTGAAGTACGAACCAACTCTTCTACGCAGCTCACAATGTCTGCCTTGTATTGTATTGTATTGTATTGTATTGTATCCATAAATTTATAAAGCGCCTCTCACAGTGAACACCAATCAGAGACGCTCCCAGTGCGAAAGACTCCGAGCGAAAAGAGTGGTTTAAGACAGCGAAAGGAAGCACCTGGACAATCGGTTAAAAGTGAAGAACGAGTTGATGTAAATGATGTAGGAAGTTGGTTTCACAGCGAAAGGCCAATTAAGGTAAAAGCTCGAGATTTAGCTATGGCAGTCCACGCTCGTGAGACAAGGCGATCAAGTGAGCGAAGCGGACGGTGAGAAGTGACGGAGATAGGTCGGCGAATGTAGTACAGAGGTACTTGGGAGCTAGGCCAGAGTAAAACCGGTAGATGAGAACGAGAACCTTAAGCTGGATACGAGAAGTGAGAGGGAGCCAGTGAAGATGTTCCAACATATAGGAGGAGATGTGCGAGAAGCGGGGCAGTCGGGCTATCAGCCTGGCAGCCGCATTAAGCACAGATTGAAGGGGTAGAGGCGCACTTTATGAAGGCCTACAAAAAGAAAGTTGCAGTATTCAACCAGTGTTTCCGTTAGAGTCCAAAAAGAGGACGTATTTACGCCTTAACCTCGAATTTTTTTGGACCTAGCTCATGTATTTCAGCTATCACACCGAAAAATTTGGGGTTTTTGGACGTTTTTTAACGGACGTAAAAACGGCCATTTGGGCGTTAACGGAAACACTGTATTCAACACGGGAGCAGATAAAGGCATGGACTATGCAAGTAGACGTAAAGACCGAGGAGGAGACAGAACATCAAATTGTTTGAGACGTTTCAGGTGGAAGTAGCAGGAACGAGTGAGAATCTTGATGTGTTCTGAGAAGATGAGTGTGCTGTCAAGGACAACGCCTAGGTCACGGACACTGGACGAGAAGGTGACAGATGGAATGGTTTTTGCAAGAAGAGCGAAGTCGAGCTTAAGAAGTTGCTGTCGGGTACCAAACCAGATCAGTTGGTTCCCAGCCGCAATTTTCCAATATTCGAGAGTGATAGTGATTCCGTTTCTGGTTTCTTTATCGATGCCTGGAACTCTTTGATCTCTGGTCCAAACACCATCCATCGTCGTAGGGCTTGTAGGTTCTGTGTAAGGCCTACAGTACCTTCGTCATCCTTCACATTGGCGTTGTTCTGCTCATGGGCTTGGTCTAGAGCAATATTGGAGAATGCACGCCCCATCTTCTTTACTGTGAAGTTGCCACGCAGAAATTCCTTGTATACAGCAGGATAAGTGTTTGCAATTAGTTCTGTTGGAATCCTAACTCCTGAATATGTATGTTTAGACACCAAGATCATGATTCTATGTGAACAAGTAGCTGAGATATTGACAATAGTTTAATTTTGGTCGGCCATTTTGAAAAATGGCTGCCAATTTCGTGTAGATAAGTGTTTGCAATTAGTTTTATTGGAATCCTTGTCCCTGAATATGTATGTTTAGACACCAAGATCTCTATTCCAAGTGAACTAGAAGCTGCGATATTAAACAATAGGTATTTTTGTCGGCCATTTTGTAAAATGGCTGCCATATCCGCTAGAGGGCCGTGAAAATTTGTGTCCCGGGCTTTTTGGACTCGCCTACCCATGTACTTTCTGGAACCAAAGGGGCGCGTTGGTTACCAGATGTGAAATATTTTGGCTATATTGGCAGCTCTCGCACCCCACTATTTGTAGTACCCGTAAACTGGGGCTACTTTGAACGCTTTTTACGTTTAAACAAGAACCACAGACAAGCGTTATGGAAATTCATTATTATTTTATTTTTAGATTAGGGGGCATATAAGGACCTGTTGATCCAGTAATGTAAAAAAAATTAATTGGTCATTTTTATTCCCTTTTTTAAAGAAAAATGACGTGATTGATGTGTTCAAAGTAGCCCCGGGTGTGGGGTTTCTCTGAACAGCAATGTTATGTCACTGTTTGTTCAAAGAAGACACATTCATCTGGTTACTTTTAACACATTTTGTGTTTTTAAAAACATTGCTGACAGTCACCTACATATTTAGAACATTCAATATGTGACATACAGTGAAAAGGGTTTAGAAAGTGAACAGCTAAGCTAGTTTTACGTAAATCCGTCAGCTACTGCAAATTGTCTTATATGGCTGCAGTCCATATGAATACATGTATACATGCATTCATGCATATATACATGTGTGCATACCTGCTATGCATTACATACATACATACATGCTATACAACATGTATAAATATATACATACAGACACGTATGCATGTATGCATACACACAAAATTACATACATACATACATACATACATACATACAATACATACTAACATATACATACGTACATACATACATACATACATACATACATATTTACATACATGCATTATGTACAAGAATACATTATATTTATACATGCATAATACATACATACATGTTTACATACATGCATAATGTACAAACATACATGTGTACCTACATACATGTACACATGCATACATGTATACATTGATACATGTATACATACATGTATTCATGCATACATACATACATATATAGGTGTTCAAAGTAACCCCCATAAGAGCAATATTATATGTAGGAGTTAAAAATCAGCTAATTACACAGCAAATCAGCTAAGCATACTCAAAATCATTAAAGTGCTGTCATGTAGTACAGTGAGAGGTTGAATAAAATGCTGCCAATCAAAATTATGTAGTTTAGTTACCCTTGTACAAACAAAAGTTTGACATGTTTGAAAACAACGTTCTCAAACCACAACCATTAACTTCCGTCTGAGAAATATGTAAATAACAAAAAGCTATTAAATTTTCCATGAACACAGAAGATTATGTTCGTGCCTACCAAAGAAAATGAACAATGAAATTTTTTTTACAATTACAATGACTTTATGAATTGTTTAAACATTTTTTGGAAAAGTGTTCAAAGTTACCCTGCCGTTCAAAGTAGCCCCAGTTTACGGTAATTAGAAAAGTAGAACAGAAGCAAATGAGAGAGGACTGGCCATCAGCTGTCATCTGCCAATGCCATGTATATTAATTTGCCAACATTTTAAATCAATGATTAAGGGCTGGCTACAGGGACACAAGTACAGTTTTTATTTGTAGCATTTCTGTGTTTGTGCTCAAATCAAAATATTCTATCCTGTACCCACTTCGCTAAACAACTGTAAACAGTTTTATTAAAAAGTGCATAATTCTCACTTTTAGAACTAATTGTAGGATTGCTGTCATAGCATTTCCGCTGAAGGATCCAATAATCCCATACCCAAGAAATGTTTCATTTTATTGAACATTACATGTATAGCACCTCACACTCTCAAAGATGCTATTGACACAATAGATCTGAAAAGTTGACACAAAACCTTTGTGCTACATGTATATACCACTGCAAATAATCACAGTTCAAAGACTTACTCATCTGATAAAAGCCTGGTTCCACTGACATGGTTCAGATGTTCAGCAATTTTTAGTGATATTTTTCTTGTAAAATCATCTTAAGTGTTTCCGTTAAAGAGTGTTATTCTGCCTCTGTGTGCACTCATAACTGAATGATTTAAGTTTTTTTTACAATGGTTATTATTATGCATCTGTCTCACATCAGTTAGAGGACATTGCTTTTACACTCTGTAAGTCTGAAATTGTTCAGTAAAATTTTCTTTGACAATAAACAGAATTTTTTAAATAAGCTGTTTCTATCTCGTTAATGCAGATTTGCCAGCATACTTTTAAGTTTAATTGGTAATATCGAAACGCTTATTGTAAGCCTCAACGTTGTAAAACTGATGCCAAGCACAATGAGAATGCAAGACAAGTCTTTTCACTCGCATCAGACTACCAAATGGTTCTATTTCCTGGCAGAGTAGTCCCCAACTGTCCTCCTATTGCTGCTTGTACTACTCGTCAGACTAATACAAAAAGCCCTACATAAGTTTGGAGTGTTAACGTATGTTATGGTTACTGGACCTATCCAACACATACATTGCAAGTGTACTAATCTCTAAGTGTTTCCTGCATCTTTCATTCTTGTGCAGGAATATTGATTCAAGCTGTCGTTTGTTTCTACATCATAGAGATGAAAGATGACAATTGTGATTAGTGTGCAAATCATGGGCTGAGTACAAATTAAATGCAATTTCTGCAGGTTAAGGAAAAGTAGCCTACAGTATACATTAGGCTGAAACAGGGTGGGTACTCCACCAAGCTGTGCTTACTTGCATGTAGTTTATCAGCAGATTTCCTGCAATAGATTGATGGATGGAAGGTATTCTTTCTGTTCATGATTATGGTATCTAGTAACTTCCTGTTTAACCAACATGGCTACCTTGCACTACTTCAAGGCAAAGCGGTATCAGGGTTCCCACTCTTCTGCAAAAACCTGGAAAGTCAGGGAATTTCAGAAGTGTCTGCAAAATCAGGCAAAGTCAGGAATTTCATCGTTGGTCAAGGAAAAGCTGTCATGTCCCACTTTACGCTGAATTCGTCAACGGGCATGAAGGGCATATTCAAACATTTTTCCCGACAGTGAACTTGCAAAGAAAGTAACTGAAACTGTTATTGTTTTGTTGAATTGAAGTTTTTGAAATGAATAGGCGGAAAGGGAGCGGTGTAGAGGAGGATGCGCCAGTAAAAAAATGTTAAATAGTTTTACTGTTAAAACTTGCATTAATAGTTGTATCCGGAATTTCTGGAAAGTTATCTGGAAGTCAGGGAATTTTAAAACAATAAATAAATGGGAACTCTGAATATGTTCCACGATAGTGTAGTCTCATGTAGTGCTAGTGAAGATGGAGGCAATGCTTCTCACTCAGAAGATACATGCAAAGTGCATGTAGTTTGCCTCCGTTCACCGCACTTGGCAATGTTTCAATCCATGGCAGGAGGGGAAGAAGCTATAGCTCCCAAAAGCAACTATGGATAGCTGTGGTTTGATCCTTAATCCATGCATGAAAATGAACACTGAAATGGCAAGTCGTTAAAATCCCATATTCACAGACGTGATCTTTGGCATTCGAAGCACATGTATAATTATACGTATATACGTATATCGAGTAACACTGCTATATAGTTACACCACTTACCCACCAGACAGACAGCAAACAATATACAGCCCAAACATACACATTCCAAACAAGGAATTCTGCTTGGAGAAATCTCAAAACCAGCCAGTGTACATTTCAAATGATCCAAAAACACAACCAGTATTTTTTAGATTTCATCATGAGAATGTTTAACGGAAGAAGCCTTTCCAGTGTCCACACTTAAAAAATCACTACTCTGCAAGATTTTTAGAAAGTGCTCATCTGCAGTAATCAACGAAATACAGCCAACAACAACAAGTTGCTCAAATTACCTGGTATTGTATTGCACCAGTAAATACAGCATTGTATTAAGCCTCTAAATAAGGGTGTTCAACAGTTATTGCAAGCCATAAGAAAATTACTGTTAAGAAAAGACTGTAAACAGAATCCATCTTGGTAATATGGAGAGTGAAAATATTACTCAAGCTGAAATGTGCATGCAAGAGGCAAACATTAATAAAGCCAAAAATACAGGAAAGTTGAAGTTGACACACATCCATTAGAACTTGCAAGAAAATATGAGCAATGAAAACATTTTCAATTACAAGAAACTGTATTATCTACATGCATTTGCCACTTTTAGAATAGAAAGAGCCTATCCAGTTGGATGATCATTTGAAATGCACCTGGAAGTTGCCGACACTAAACAGCACATTACTTGAATCCGTAAATAAAACAGACGTTACGTTCCATTATTAGTTCATCTAATTAAAATACAATTTCCCACGTAAAATAGAACTAAATCAAATAATTTAGGCAACTACCACTGAATCACAAATTGAAGATATAGCATACAGAATTCTGAAACCAAAAAAACAATCGGATGCTTAAAATTTCAATAATCTAGTTCCCACCACAAAATGGCTCTTAACGATTTGTTCAACAAAGAACGAGGAAACATTCAAGTTTTTCTACTTCATTTATCAGTTACAGCCTCTGTGCAGAGGGCTGCGGCGATCAACAGGTGGGACTCTAGCAGCAACCACTGCCCTGGCTTGCACCTCCACCACCAGACGACGCTCCCTGTGTTCTCGACTGTTGTTGACAGGGACCAAGTTTTATTCCATTCGCCTGTGCACAAACGAACACCAGATATACAGAGAAATAAAACCATAAGAAAGTTAAAGAGAATCTCATATGCAGAGACAATTACGAACTAAAAACATGAAGATGTTACACATTTTGATGCATGTGTGTGTACCCATATATTATAACTGCTTTAAAGTACCTTTGTAAATGTAATTGAACATTTATAAAGTGTCACTCGGCAATTCAGAAGCACTCCCGAACCTAAGTCAGTGCTGTCACTAACAAATTAGATAGTCTTCATGCAGTTCCGCAAAAGGGGAAGAGGAAGGATGAGGAGATCAAGCCGCAGTTCCTGTGTAAAATGGTTCCAGCTAGAGTTCCCGACATAAGCAAAGCTCGAGGATTAAGCAGAAGCACCACGCATGCGAGGAATGACCAGAAGGATCCTGGCAGCCAAGCAGAGACTATAAAGTGAAGAGACCAAGGTACATAAGGTCTGAAAGAGCTACCCAAACCAGAGAGTTGTGCATAAGTGTTAGAATTTTGAACTGAATGTGCTTACAAAGGTGTCTTAATTCCCACCTGAAAGTTATATACCAGTAATAGTCACAATAATGGAAAACTACTGTCTAGATAATATTTGAATACTTTACGTGATAATATAAATAGATGAATATTTTAACTACATATGGAAGGGATAAATATTGTAACAGCAACTCTAATTCAATTATGGGGCAAATATTTATCATAATGAACAAGTATCTTGCATGGAACTAACCTCATTACTGACATCAAAAACTCCCTCCTGTATTTTCTGGTAGATCTGTTTAGCAGTGTTTATAAACGCCTACAGCAGACAAAGATTAATATTATTCTGAAAGACGTGAAACTGTTATAGAATTGATACATGACAACTCTATAAACACACACCAAAGTCCTCGGAGTAAATGTTTAAAAGTAAATTTTTTTAAACTTTTCAGGTGTCCAGTGAATCCAGCAATGCAGAGCCATCCTTCTCTGTGGTTGGTCCGACACCTGAGCTTCTCTTCGCTATTATACACCACCTTCCAAACAGTGCCTGTTCTCAGTTTCACCAGCAGCTGAAGACTATATTTCCTGCTTGGCTTCGGTCAGGAGCTGAGTACAGATCTTGAAGGGTGCTATATAAATTCTGATTGATTGATTTATAACTTGTTTATTTCAGCCATGGCCAATGCCAATATACCTTGATCAGACAAAATCCAATGAAATTCCTAAAAACGAAGAAATTTAAGAAAAACTCAGTTCCACTTTCTCCAAACTTCTATGATTGCTTAAACTCTTCAACTCTTCACTGTGATTTATGATGCTGAAGGGGATTTTCATACAACTACAAACGTGTTTCTACCTACCTAGGAAGCATGAATATATGTTTGCTCCTTTGTGCGTATGCATATAACTGAACATTTATCTAACAACTTTCAACTGTCTCACAAAAGTGCTAACTATGCTCTGTAAGTGCAGCATACTTATTCACTGACAGAATCATCTGTCTTTTGAACAAGAACAGATTACCAAAAGTGAGATCATTTCCACCTGCAGCCTACCTGCCTAACGTTGGCCGCAGTTTCTGCAGAGGTTTCCATGAAGAAAAGTCCATGCTCTTGAGCAAATGCCTCGCCTTCCTCCCTCTTCACCTCGCGTCGTGCCTCTAAATCACTGAAGAAGAAGAATAGGCCATTGCAACAACAGCAATGCTAATCAACTTAAAATATATTAAAATCAGATATCCGCTAAACGTGTGCTACTGACGGAAATCATTTCCAACCAGACTGAAGCATTACCAAAAACACAGCCCCACTTGTTCATTTTATAGAACGCAACCACTAACAGTATCTGTTATAATGTGAACTGAAACAACAGCAGGCATCTCCTTTATTTTATTAAGAAATTTAGACTTTAGCCACTAATGCTACATAAGCATTTTACAACCTTTTGTTTCCGATCAGCATGATCACCATGTTCGAACTGGAATGTTGACGCGCATCTTCTAGCCAAGTGGTCAGATGGTTAAAGGTGTCTCGTCT
This sequence comes from Aporrectodea caliginosa, assembly GCA_020284085.1. Lineage (NCBI taxonomy): Eukaryota > Metazoa > Annelida > Clitellata > Crassiclitellata > Lumbricidae > Aporrectodea > Aporrectodea caliginosa. The sequence goes on from JACEVL010000203.1 coordinate 85,359, forward strand.
AAAAATGTTTACATAAATCCGAAGAATTCTTAACATCAAAATTTAGATACATACCCGGTACATAAAAATTCATGCATGTATATTTAGCACTTAATGGCGAGAGTGTATCCAAAGTGACTGGGACACCAATTCAGCTTGTCGATAACATGTTAAATACTTAAAATTGCTACTTCAAGCTGACCAAGGGAAACACATGGTTTTCTTATAATCAGACACCCTTTGTTAGCAAACTTTAAAATATTGGCATCCCCAATTCTTTATCAATCAGCTGCTTGGCTTTGATAGGTTCTTAAAAGATGCTACAAACATGTTTTGTCACAAATATTCATATATAAATTCAAATACATACATACCTTCATTTGTGCACACACATATACATACAGAAAGCTGTGTTGCTTTCCCAGTCACTTTTAGTATGCACTCGTCGCTAAAGAGTTAAAGACAAGATTTCAAGCAGGCCATTGGCTTGACCAAGAGCAACACAGTGTCTTCCATGTAATTAGATACCTTTTGTTTTTGCAAAGTTTACCCAAAAACATTGGCAACCCGAATTCTGTATGTTCAGCTGTCTGCTTTTGACTATTATAAAAGGCACTACGTAAATGCTCTGATTATAAACAACATTTTCATCAAGCATTTACTTCTCACCTTATCTTTTTGAAGTTCAAGGAAGCTTATCAGTCAAATGAATAACTTCCCCCAACAGAAAGCATTGGACCTGAATTACAAGAAAACCTACCTTGTAATATCGTAGACGAGCAGGGCACCAGCTGCCCCTCGGTAGTACGATCGCGTTATCGATCGGAGTGACTCTTGGCCGGCCTACAGACACACAACAACCCAAACAGTTTTGAGGAGCCAAAGACAGCAAGAGTTTCAACCTCAACTCCCCAACAGGAATTGACCGTCATACCAAAGTTAGTCATGGTTAGAAGTGACCAATCAGACTTGACCATCAACATGGTGGCCATGGTCATGACAATTAATCTCTTAACTTCTGCAAACTGGGCAGTTAGCCTGTTCTCTCCTTCACAGTCAGACCTCTTGTTGAGTGAAAACCTAATGTCCTGCTTTGTTTCCAAGTTTTCTCAGGGGACATTAGAGGTTTTGTAGCTTATCAAGCCAACCACTACATACTTTTATGACTTAATTTAAAATCGGTAACAAAGTACACAAACACCATAGTTAGTGACAAGCTTCGATTTCAGACAGCATTCATAAAACATTTGTCTACATTGATAAACTTTTTGATATCAACTCATAGGTTTATTTAGAGATACTAACTGTGGTCCATATCTGCAGCTTAATATCCTTTTCTGCTATATTTATCATCCGAGCTCCAAACTCGACTCCTACAGAACAGAAGAAACAACAGTCAATTGCTTTAATTGGGAAATCAGCAGAAACTATCAAAGTACACTGGCTAATGATCAATGCCTGTGAGGTAATTCTTGTTCCAAGTCATTACCCCTCTATACATGGTANTTTAACCATAATATTGCAGCAGAGCCTTAATAAAGAACAAGCGATATTTTAACCATAATATTGCAGCAGATCCTTTAGAATGCACAAAGCTATATTTTAACCATAATATTGCAGCAGAGCCTTAATAAAGAACAAGCGATATTTTAACCATAATATTGCAGCAGATCCTTTAGAATGCACAAAGCTATATTTTAACCATAATATTGCAGCAGAGCCTTAATAAAGAACAAGCGATATTTTAACCATAATATTGCAGCAGATCCTTTAGAATGCACAAAGCTATATTTTAACCATAATATTGCAGCAGAGCCTTAATAAAGAACAAGCGATATTTTAACCATAATATTGCAGCAGATCCTTTAGAATGCACAAAGCTATATTTTAACCAAAGAACAAGCGATATTTTAACCATAATATTGCAGCAGATCCTTTAGAATACACAAAGCGATATTTTAACCATAATATTGCAGCAGAGCCTTAATAAAGAACAAGCGATATTTTAACCATAATATTGCAGCAGATCCTTTAGAATGCACAAAGCTATATTTTAACCATAATATTGCATCAGAGCCTTAATAAAGAACAAGCGATATTTTAACCATAATATTGCAGCAGATCCTTTAGAATGCACAAAGCTATATTTTAACCATAATATTGCAGCAGAGCCTTAATAAAGAACAAGCGATATTTTAACCATAATATTGCAGCAGATCCTTTAGAATGCACAAAGCTATATTTTAACCATAATATTGCAGCAGAGCCTTAATAAAGAACAAGCGATATTTTAACCATAATATTGCAGCAGATCCTTTAGAATGCACAAAGCTATATTTTAACCATAATATTGCAGCAGAGCCTTAATAAAGAACAAGCGATATTTTAACCATAATATTGCAGCAGAGCGTTAATAAAGAACAAGCGATATTTTAACCATAATATTGCAGCAGATCCTTTAGAATGCACAAAGCTATATTTTAACCATAATATTGCAGCAGATCCTTTAGAATGCACAAGCGATATTTTAACCATAATATTGCAGCAGAGCCTTAATAAAGAACAAGCGATATTTTAACCATAATATTGCAGCAGATCCTTTAGAATGCACAAGCAATATTTTAACCATAATATTGCAGCAGATCCTTTAGAATGCACAAAGCGATATTTTAACCATAATATTGCAGCAGATCCTTTAGAATGCACAAGCAATATTTTACTATATCTGAAATATAATCTCATCTATTTTAGCATCGTCATCGTAGGCTAATGCATAAGGCATCAAGTCATGGTCGCTTCAGTTGATATCGTATACAACTGTTTATCCTATTATGCTGGAGAAGCACAGTCGATACTAATTGGTCAGGAAACCAGAGAATCAGGCTATAGCTATAGGTATACGGTGAGTGAACGAGTTGAAACAGCTGAGTATTAAGAACTGTAATTATTTAATTGTAAGGTAACATGATGAGAATATAGATATTTATATAGCGCCGCGAGAGGGAATCTCGTCAGCAGAGCTCCTGAATAAACCAGTCGGGCATTGAATAGGATATGATTTCCTTTGACGAATGGATTGAAGGCAGCAACAAATTCTGTCGCGTTCACAATTGTCTTAATTTCTCGGTTAACGCTCCAGACTCACAATTAGGCTAGCTGTTTATCGTGGAAGTCCTAAACCAAGAAAGACGCCAATCATTCTTCGTGGTACTCCGAAGGGAGATTTATAACATGGAATTGGAAGGCATAAACTTGCATGCATTGTTTCCTACGCTTACTAGGCCCTTTTATACACTAACACTATACGAACGGAGACAGGAAAGTTTCTTGTGAAATGTGTGCCTTTTCGTAATCGTAAGCTCCAAACTTCTAAAGCGCCACTCGCAAGCCAAGCGCAGGGCACCAGCTTATTCACGAGCGCTGCGTCGAGTCAGAGGGATTGTTCAAAGGGTAACCAGAAGGAGGTCCGAGTCCGGTTACCAGAGGGTCAGAGTAGCTGATGGCTATATAATATCAAGCGGGACTTTATATATAATTATGGCCCATTCTACGTCGGATCAATTAAGGTGGGTAAATAAATATAAAAATTTCACCTTTGACATTTCACTGCACCAGAGAAGGATCATAAGAATTCCTTCGTTCGCTTTTCTCAAAAGCTGCTTCTTCTCGCAGGGGCCTTGCGCACTGGGAGCGCTTCTGGACGGTTCATCTATAGTAGATGCGTTCTATAAATGTTTAAATACAATACAATCGAAATCGTAATCGTAAACAACAAATTTTAAAAGTTTCACTTTGAAACGTAAACGCAATCAGCTTAATCACGAGCGCTGCATTGAATCAGGTATATCGAAATCCAAGAAAGAGCCGTATAGCCTACACATAGCCTGCGATACACAAAAGCATAGGCGTAGCTACATTGAGGCACGAGGAGGCAGTTGCCTCCTCTTGCTTTTTTATATACTGGAACTTCGATTGACTAATGGCTTCAATGACCAGGATTTTGCCAGTGGTCTGTGAAGTTGCCTCCTCTTGAATTTAAGTCTCGCTACGTGCCTGTCGTGTAGTATGAAATACTGCATAAGCAGCACGGTTATTTAAATACGTTTATTAAATACTCGACATAATTATAGAAATATTTCTATATAATAACACCCCTCTCTGTCTCAGCTTATTTTCTCTTATTGACGTCATCGCAAAATGACGTAATTTTCCTTTGTTCTATAATGTTTCGGCCACATTCCATTAGTTTCTGTCGGAGGGAGCAGACGTCGAAGAAGGCGATACAGGAGAAGAAGAAAGATATCCAAAAGACGGGGGAGAAACGATGAAAATGCTACAAAACAAGACGCAGATGTTGGAGAAGATGACGAGGAACAGTTCCGAACTGAGCGGCAGCCGATCCTCGAAGTGAAAAAGAAATTACTCGTAACGTATGACAAACATTTGTTCATCGTCATTTCAACGACCGAAAACAATCGGTAATTAAGTAAGGAAGTATGGTAAAACATGAAATTATACTGATGCAAGTAGCCTAAGAACTAAGTATGAAAGTTAGTGAGAAAAATAAGTATTGCATAAAAGTAAGAAAATTTTATGGCGTGCATTCCCTTCTTTTACTGCATCTGTTGTTCATGATTTTGGCTTGTTAAATATTTGTATAGCGCTTTTTGAAAGTATAGCCAACCATTCAGGACCGTTTTACATAACAGTATCAAATCGCCTTATCAAGGTTAAATTTTGAAGATGACAGAGAGACAAACATAGCCTGCAGTCGAAACCATAGCAACAGACCGAATGGCCGACGGACAGACTAGAGAGACGAGTTGACCACCGAGAGAAAAACAGAAACACAAACAGCCAGACGAAGATATAGTTAGTGAGGGACTCTTTTCCGTTGTTTGCATGTCTGTGTCTAATCTCCTGTTTCCGTGTCTAAGCATTATGACGTCATTTTCATAGACGTAATAGACCATTCTTGCAGATTTATCTAATTTGATCGTCATATAATTATTATGAACCATAGACGTCTTAATAATTGTTAGCTATTATACAGAAGTCCATGCATAGACTCATTTTTATGTAGACAAATAAGAATGAACTTCAATGACGTGCATTATGACGTCATAGTATAATTTGACCATTTCTCATAAGAGAGCGCCGCGTAGCGACAATGCAGGGGCGTTGCTTTAACTTACTTCATTTAAGAAAACATTCCGAAACAAGTTGAAAAATACCCGAAGAAGAATTAGAGTAGGTTCTGAAGATGTTTGAAGTGGAAGAACGAAGATGAATTTTCAAATGTATGTGATTCGATTTTATACGCTTGATTAACCGGTCGATTAGGCCCTAAAATTTAGACTTTAAGCGGCTTACAACAGTATTCTTTAGAGGGTTGAGTTCATGCAACGTAGGATAACAATGCCAATTTGTATCGGCTGATTGTATTAGGCCCAAGCTAGATATAATTTGCTTCTCTATGCTTTGAGGCAAGGAATGGCTTTGAGGCATACACGATAGATGTGTAGGCCAACTCGGTTTAACAGGCTAGATAGTGCAAGACTATAATAGGCATAACGGTCAATTCAATATGCGCCCTTCGAAACTATATTCAATTTTAGATCCCTCGATGATTCGTGTAGTCTTCTTGATCCATGCATGGAACTTGGACGAATGAAAGTCGAAAGCAAGAATCGGTCATTCTCGACAACCTACATGTATTGGGATCAGTGGAGAACTCGGTTGTAGATGGCGATATACGGTAAGATTTAAGGAGCTTAGATGGTCTCTAAACGATGTGTCGTCTATCATATTATGACGTCATATTTATCGAAGTCCATTCCGACGCCATTTTGTTGCTGCCATTATATATTCCGTACTTACCATGAGATGAGTGGAGAACTCCGACACCGGACGTCCGTGCATTGCAGATCCGTGCTTAGTGCAAGCCGGTGCCAGTCTCAAGCCTGGATAAAGGTGGAGGGCGACGCTAATGGTCTATGTTACTACACAGTGTCGTTAAACAGGAATACCTACCTAGATGAGTGGAGCTCGTAATGAGTAGACGGTAAGATTTAAGGAGCTTAGATGGTCTCTAAACGTGATATTTTACCAATCTATTTTCAAAGTGATATATTACCAATCATATTATTGTATTGTATTGTATTGTATCTGATCATTTATAAAGCGCTTCTCATAGCATAAGCTTTTTAGAAGCGCTCCCAGTACGAGGTATTCCGAGAGAAAATGAAGGTTTTAAGGTGAGAGAAAGAGGTAGAGATTCTACGATAATAGAGAGGAGTGTAGGCAGTGTTTAATCTAGACGTCTCTGGGGGGGTAAAGTTCCCCCCCAGGATCGAGTTTTCCCCCCCAGAAAAAGTAAAGAGATGAAATTTTAGCCCCAAGAAAAATTAAAGACATGTAATTTTGTAGAATAATGTGTTGGAAAACTCTCGATACTACCCCCCTCGAAAAATATTGGTGGAAAATGGCTGTTACTACCCCCCTCGAAAGAAAATCCTAGGAAAACTCTCGTTACTACCCCCCTCGAAAATTTCTTGAAAATTTGTGAGATCTTGTTCTGGGAAATAGTCGTTACTACCCCCCGGTCGTCAACTTTTACAATATGTTGGATACCCCCCCAGAACCCTCAATTCCCCCGACAGCCGGTGACTACCAGAAACACTAGGGCGTAGAGAAGGAGAAAGTCCATTCCATAGAGTAGGTACCTATGCAGGCAAAGGATCTGGATTGAGCCATTGTGGTCCTAACCCGGGGAACAAACAGGTCAAGCCGGTCAGAGGATCTGAGATTTCTTTATTAGTAGATGCCATGTCAATGCAAACATTGGTTGAAGATGAAATTGATGACATGGTTATGGTTATTGATTTAGGTGACACCTGCTCCATCTTCACGCAGACCAACTACAGTTACAGCTACGCCTGGTTATGGCCGATGTACCAGTATACTTATCGCATCCAAAGTCAAGTCGTGCAAGGATGCCCACATACTGTGCTCCAGTGCAGTCTAAGACTTGAGCAATAGCCAGGTAGGCCTATGGAATTTCTGTTAAAAAGATTATAATATTATACTTACAGATAACCAAATCTTCACATTGTTTTTCATTTTTTCTTCTTTCACTTGATGCAAGTCGAAGTTAAGTCTGATAATTTGGCCATTTGCTAAATTAGCAATTGGTAGAAAAGCAGGCACATAACAATAATTATGGTTGTTTCTTTCACTTAATGCAAGTGAGTCAAGTTTCTTTATTTGGTATTTACCACATGTCAGAAACGCTACACATAACAATTATGGTTGTTTATTTCCATGATTATTTTCTTTAAAATTATCACAGTACAATTTATCACAGAGCATATACACTGTGAATCAATATTGCAGTTTTTGCTGACTTATATCAGTTTGTCATTGTTTTCAATTGCAGTCAGTTTAGTCAGAGCAAATTCAACGACTCTTCAAGGCTTCTGGACACTTCACAAGTTGACGATTGGCATTCAGGAAATGAAGTTCAAGGCCAAGTTTTCCAGTGATGTCATGCTCGCTCTGTGAAGTGTTCCGAGCAACCAGATCCCGCCGTCATATGAAATGACAACAGGAGCTCATGTCAACACATTTTCTATTCTGAAGAGCAAATCTCCAATGGGCGATCTGGTTATTCGTAATCGTAATCTGGTTATTTGTAATCGTAATACCTGTTTTGCTGCCCAGTCTCTGACATTGTTGGCCGATCTTCTGCTGGGGAGAGCTTTTAGTCCCTCGGGCTCACTCCTCAATTAGGCAGCGCATAGCCTTCTCAATTGTTGGACCCTCCATTTGGAATGGACTCCCTTTGGAGGTGTGCCTGCTGCATGCCAAGGTCCAGTAGAACTGTTTTACAATTTGCTCAAGTCTAGTCTTTATTGCCGTGGTTGGGCTGAGAGCGCCTCTGAGTAGGTTTCCTGAAGGGGTGCTATGGTTAGTTCTTGAAATGAATGTATGAATGAAACCATCCATCCATCAAGTCATTCTTTCGTTCATTCATCCATCCACACACCAACCAACTGGTCCGTGTATCCATCCATCTATGCGTCCATCCATCCCTCCATTCATCGATTCATCCATCTGTCCATCGAAGTAACCTGAGATTGAGACCTTATCTGAACGTCTAAACCTTGCCCAAAGATTGAGAGTGAACTGACGCTCTCCATCCACCCCTCCATCCATCGATTCATCCATCGGTCTGTCTCCATCCACCAAACAGCAGTGCAGCCATCCGTCAGACTATCCAGCCATTCATCGTTCATCCACTCATCCATCCTTACATTCATCCACCCACCAAGTTTTTCGGTCATTTATTCATCCAACCATCAATCCTTACACCCATTCACCTATGAAGTCATTCATTCATCCACCACGTGCACCCACCCTGTATGAAGATTGAAGTCCTACCAAAAGATTGAAACCCAACCTGAAAATCCAAACCCTAGAATGACCCGAAATAGAAATTCTTAGGGCTGTGCTGTTATGTTCGAATGCTTGGCATAAAACGCAAACGGCCGAACGGTTTAACGCTTCGGGGTGTCCAGTGACACTGGGGTGTCCAGGGGTTCAGCCCACCCTCATGCCAAAACCGCCACTCTTGATATGTGTAGATCATTTAGATTTTAGATGTGCCCCGAACCCCAATCGGTGACTCAACTTTGTCTTGTCAAGGGTTGTGAGTATGATGCAAGCTTCGCGCCTACCAACTTTATCCCAGGCCCCTCAAATTTCACCCAGGCATCGAGGGCTTTGGTTTCAGTTTAGTTGTATGATGTAACTATAGATATTGATAGCAGTTTACACTTTACACCTACGTCGCCTGACAGTTTGGCGTTTCTCTCCTGATTGCCCTATCCCTAGATTTCCACACTTGATGCGTTTTATGCCAAGCATTATTATTATTATTTATTATTATTATTATTATTATTATTATTATTATTATTATTATTATTATTATTATTATTATTTATTATTATTATTATTATTATTATTATTATTATTATTATTATTATTATTATTATTATTATTACAAACACCTTAAACGTGCGCAAAGTCACACAGAAATGCGAATCTGAGGCGGTTAGTGAGTTACCAGGTGAAGAGTAGTTAGATATCCATATGTTTGAAGGCCAATGAACAATAGTGAGTTTTGACGCGTTTCTTGAAAGAAGAAAAGGAGATTGAGCAACAGGTAAACACTGGCAGTCGATTCCATTCCTTGGGGGCAGCAACATGGAATGCACGAGAGCCCATGACGGTGCCACGGAGTGATTTGCAAATTTTAGTGATGAGGTGATGGAAGGGCAGAAATGTGTTAGGGCGGAAGAGTAGCAGGTTGAGCGAAGTGGTTGGACCGTGAACAACGGACGAAGATAAGAGGGTAGGTGGTGGTCGACAGTGTCAAAAGCAGCACTAAGGTCAAGGCATACTGAGAGGCATGCATTTAAGGTATCATTAGATGAGAAGCTGTTGCCAGCGTTAAGGCAAGAGCAGTTTCAGTGGAGTAGCCTTCACGGTAACATAACAGCACAGCCCAAGGATTTTCTCTTGGTAGGACTTCAGTCTTCATACGGGGTGGGTAGGTGGATGAATGAATGACTTGATAGGTGAAAGAGTGTGAGGATGGATGAATGAATAAATGAATGAATGGCTTGATAGATGGGTAGATGTAAGGATGGATGAGTGGATGAATGGATGAATGGCTGATGGTCTGGCGCGTGGCTCTTGCTGTTTGGTGAATGGATAGACGGATAGATGAATGGATTGGTGGGTGGATGGTGGTTGGATGGATGGAGCTTCGGTTCACTCTCTCTTTGGGTAAGGCTTGGATGTTCAGATAGGGTTTCTCTCAGGTTGCTTCGATGGACAAATGGATGAATTGATGAATGGAGGAATGGATGATGGATGGACGCATAGAGGGAGGGAGGGAGGGAGGGAGGGAGGGAGGGAGGGAGGGAGGGAGGAGGGAGGGAGGGAGGGAAGGGAGGGAGGGAGGGAGGGAGGGAAGGAGGGAGGGAGGAGGGATGATGGCTGGATACACGGACAGAGAAACCAGTTGGTTGTTGTTGGATGATGATGGATGAATGGATGAATGAATGAATGAATGAATGAATGAATGAATGAATGAATGAATGGGTTGATGGGAATGATGGATGGATGGATGGATGGGTGTGGATGGATGGATGGATGGATGGATGGATGGATGGATGGATGGATGGATGGATGGATGGATGGATGGATGGATGGATGGATGGATGGATGGATGGATGGATGGATGGATGATTGAACGAATGAATGTATGAATAACTTAGTGGGCGGATGGAGTAGATGCGGGTCCATAGGTGGGTCCATGTGTGGGTGAATACATATATTAATGAATGCCTATACCTTGTCATTAGGCAGAGATGTCATTTTAGACTTAATATTTACTGAGATCTAAAAGCTGAATGTATTCGATATTAGAGGGTGCCGAGCGGTTTGACAAGAACTGGATCCTCGGGGTAATACTCAGTTGTGACCTTGGCATGCATTCCCACCTCGAGGGGCACTCTCCTCTTGTGCCTCGTCGCTGTATGCTCTTGGGGTTCTCCGTTCGCACGGCCTTCCTCCTCAGAATGACCACCATCGCTCAACAGAGGCGCTTTTACAGAAAACGGTTCCCTAGGCGCAAACATTTTGGGGCCCTTCTGAACTTGTAGACCGAGTCTGAGACTCTGGTGGTGTGTAACCTATCACGTGCAAAAACCCACGAAGTTGAACTTGAAGCCGTTTTTGCGAGTGTTATTGACACTACTTAGGATTAGTTATAGAAGCTATTTTCAAGGAATGTGAAGTTATTTGATTTTAGCTTTTAAAAATGCGATAAGTGTACAGTACTCGTTTGTTGCAATACAATGCAACAATGCTATGTTATATAATATTAAAAATGCTTGAAAAATTAATTATGTGAAACTGAATCGGTGTTACTCTTTTGACCACTCGTCACAGACAGCGTAATAGAAATAGAAGAGAAAGTTTAAGTTGCAAAACATCCTTGCCCACAATTCGCGAAATTCTTTATATGGTCCAAGAATGGATAAAATTCAAGCAAGATAATCCAGACAAGTCAAATAGTTACCTTTATTTGTAAAACTTCTAGATTGTCTGTGCCCTTTAAACGCCAGTCCTTGTACAGAAAAATTATTGTAAAACTGCATCGGTTTTACAATAATTTTTCTGTACAAGTATTTGTACTATTAACCATTTGTTAGTAGGCTAGTAGTTTCTTCTTTAAACTGCATCATGCAACGCAAGTCTAACTGGCCATCTACAGTCATAGAAAGTATATTAATGTATTACTGAATTAGCCAACGAATTTATAGTTGACAGCAGTGAATATATAGGCCTATAGACTTTTGATGTGTGAACATTATAAAGTATTTCACTAGACTTTGTACAAATACTTGGTCATTGTTGTATTTGCAATAGGTATGGTAAATTTGGTAGACATGTAACTTCAGTCTATTGGCAGTATCTATACAGGGCAGCAATTTTATTACAATTTAATCTTTTGATGTTACGAGGATATACCCTTATGACTGACATGGGTGGTTTAAGAACCAAGTTACCAACACGTCTATACGCTGAGAATTACGTCTTTTTCAGGCTACCGCAAGTCAGGCTGAATGTTTACATAAGCAGTGCCATTTTGCTTAAGGAAACACTTACATTACGAGAGGGTGTTTTACGTCAACAGTGAGTTGGTTGTAAAGAAATGGTTTTCAGTGCAGAGGACAATGATTTTAATCGTAGAAGTGAGTTGACAGAGATCCTTTGAAGGGGTATGGCGCAGGAAACTCATTGCATCTCATTTCCAGATGAACAAATTGGTCCCTAGCTGGTGTCAGCAAGCTGTTGACTTTGATTGCCACAACCGGATAAAGTTGCAAGGAAACCACGAGACGCAAACAAAAGTTTCATGGACGCAAACAAATATCAATGCTGTCGAAAGACGCCTGGTGCTGTATTTTCATTTAAGCTATTCACGCATGTTGTCGATGCGTTAATACGTTTTGGTAACATTTCTATGAACCATTTCCATAATGATGAGCCTTGCCTTGGTATTCATGTAACATGATGCATTACACAATTGTATAATAAGTTTGATGCATGTGTACACAGAGCTGAGCTTTTGTGGTCTATAAATACTATTAATGCTTTATTACTATAATTAAGCCAGACGAATTTATAGTTGACAGCAGTGAATATATAGGCCTATAGATCTGCGCATAATCTAACGATTGCAAGTTCGAGCTGTTGTCAAGACTTCGCGTGGAGACGCTGAACAACTTGTTCGCGAACACTTTGGTGTTTGATTCAGATTTACCGCCCTTGCGACCGTAATAAGTGCAATAAACAAAGACACATTTATTATTACTATTATTATTATTATTATTATTATTTTTTTTTTTGCCCCGAGGTAAACATGATCCCTAGGGATTATTATTATTATGATATTAGTATTATTATTATATTATTATTATTATTATTATTATTATTATTATTATTATTATTATTATTATTATTATGATTATTGTTATCATCATCATCATCATCATCATCATCATCATCATCATCATCATCATAATGCATTTATTTAGCACCACCATAAAATGACCATTTCAATTGATAGCGCTGAGCAATTGTGAGCGAAGAGCTTGCTCGAGGTCCACCATACAGTCATTATCTCAGGGGAGGCTCCAACCTGTGCTCTCCCGGCCTCTCCGCGTACAGTGTTTAATCTAGTCTGCTGTCGACTCGGGGGAATTGAGGGTTCTGGGGGGGGTATCCAGCTTATTACAAAAGTTGACGACCGGGGGGTAGTGACGAGTGTTACCAAGAACAAGAGTTCAAAAATTTTTCCCGAATTTTCCAGGGGGGTAGTAACGAGCGTTTTCCAAGGATTTTCGAGGGAGGGTAGTAACGAGAGTTTTCCAAGGATTTTCAAGGGGTAATAACAACAATTTTCCAACAATATTCGAGGGGGGGTAGTAACAAGCCTTTTTCCAAGAAGAATTTTCGAGGGGCGGGTAGTATCGAGAGTTTTCCAAGACAATTTTCTACAAAATTACATGTCTTTAATTTTTCTTCAGGCAAAAATTTCATCTCTTTAATTTTTCTGAGGGGGAACTCGATCCTGGGGAAACTTAATTATCCAGAGACGTCTAGATTAAACACTGCTCCGCGTACAAGGCCAGCACTCTAAGGCTAAGCAACAGTCTACCATGTCCCATAAAACGCTGTCACTTCCCGCGGTGCCTGTTTTGCTGGACCAAACACATTGAAAAACAGCCATTGGCACAGCTGATTGCGTCAGTTAGGCTACTTTTACTGCATGTATAGAACTACTAATATCCATATATATATAGGCGTAGCTACATGTAGGCACGAGAAGGCAGTTGCCTCCTCTTGCTTTCTTTTATATACTGGAACTTTTATTGACCAATGACCCCAATAACCAGAATTTTGCCAAGTTGCCTCCTCTTGAATTTAAGTCTGGCTACGTTCCTGGGTATTAGGCCTATTATTATCCAGTCTAGTGTCAAAGTAGGCCTATACATCTTTGTAACGTATGTCCTTGAGACACCAAAAATATCTTATTAGGGCCTACTAAATGCCGTAGATATGCACTCTTATGTAATAGCCTATGCATGTAGGCTACAGCTAAGCTAATATTATTGTAATGTAGAAGGTTAATTATTTAATTAACTTATCGAACCAGTGTCGAAACCAGCGCTATAATTAATAATAAAAATATTTAGCTGGGATTCGGGGATAACCTGAGATGCTGGGCTAATAACCGTGAAGATGTTAGCGAGTTGTGATTGGCCGAATTCAAATATTGATGGTTGAGAATTGTCGTCTGCCAATTGAACCGCGGTTGGCGCCTTCACGCTGGAATGCAGTGTGACCACTCTCCATTTTCTGAAATCCCAAGCTCTTGCCAGAAAAATCCCAAGATTGGCCAAAAGTGTGCAAAGAAATCCCAAGTTACCGAAAAAGAAAACGTTGTATATGAAATATGAAATGCTTTTAACTTTTAACAATCACGATTATTCACAAAAATGCATAGCTAAGAACTGGCAAAAAAAAACCGGAGCATGACATTGAATTAACAATTTACAAGTTAGGCCTACAATAATAATAAACGTCTTTCAGACTGAGCGAGTTTTTTCTAATCTGATTCGCAGCCACTGTTGTACGGTAAAAAGCTAGTCTGTTACAGTAGACCTTAGAAAAATCCCAAGATTGGCAGTCAAAGTGTACCAAATCCCAAGATCGGACCAAAAAATCCCAAGATCTTGGGAAATATCCCAAGCAGTGGTCGCACTGAACCTGAGATGCAGCTAATCTATATATATATATATATATATATATATATATATATATATATATATATATATATATATATATATATATATATATATATAAGAAGGTTGGGCTAATCCGTGAAGATGGTGGCGAGTTGTGATTGGCCGAATTCAAATATTGACGGTTGAGATTGTCGTCTGCCAATTGAACCGCGGTTGGCGCCTTCACGCTGGAACGCATTTATCATTTATGTTGGTGACTGCGTAGGCTTCGGTAGTCTTGCAGTTTCATCGAACAAACTCCTGATCGCTCAACAAATTTTGGTGATTTGTTTTCCAGGGACGGTCAGAAAGTGTAATATCGTTAGGGGGATTGTCCACTGACACACTTCGTTGAGTTTTAGCGATACGAACGTTGTGAACTTTGGAGGACTATCGTAAGTCAAGACGTTTAACTTGCGATTGACTGGGTTGATGTTTAACGCCAGTAACGAATCGAACGTACGACTTAGGCCTATAACTTCTAAGGAGAAATTTTTGCGAGTCTACGAACTCTTGCTTTGGTGATCGATTCATCATGAAATCATCATCAGGTTCTAGCTAGAAGTAAGTTGGAAAAGCGTTAACCACTGCAAGAAGAAAAACTTTGAACCGAACGACTTCAACTGTTTGGTACTTCGAATAGAACTAGGCTACTTCAGCAGCATGGAGGAAGCCAAGCTTGCCAAGATGGAGGGCAGCATCGCTAAAGAGTAACTTCAGTAAGTGTACTTTTGAATAATTTGTTCTGAGTTTTTTGCTCATTTTTACTATTAGACTTAACAAATAACAATAGGCCCTTAGTATACATAGTGCGTGTATTTATTCCGTCATTTTAGTCGTCGTGAGAGTCGGTTAGGGTAAGGTTACGCATCGTGAGGGTCGGTTAGGGTCAGGGTTAGGGCTAGTTTCGTCTTTAGAAAACATCGTACCTTCCGCGCAGCATGCCAAAAGATGCCATCCGACGCCCCTAAACTTACGCACCCCGATACTAAATGCTTGCCCAAATAACAATATTTATATAATATTAAAAATTTCCTTGGCATGTGTGGGGGCCCCTCCAGTGTAGGCCTACTGTGTAGGGGCCCCTGTTCGGACGAACATGTTGAACATACCTTAATCCGCCTCTGCCAGCTATTAGAAGTGAAAGCCGATTTCAAGAATTCTGTTCCACTACCGCCCTCTAGGGATTGTAATTTTATAATACCCTCGATTATTCGCTGTTCATATGAGGATAACAGGAAACTTCGCCAGTCGCAAAGCCCGCCTAAATGATAAAAAAGAGCTAAGTAAGCTCAATAGTGTATAATTATATCAAAACTAATGGCCGAAATGTCACAAATATCCAGAGAGTCTGTCTCGGCCTTTGTGCACATTTATTCACCATCCGAACGCTATAGTTAGCCTTGCTTGCTCTTCTTCATCCGGGGGAGGCAGTGGCGGCACTACACCAGGGCATGCCAGGGCAAATGCCCTGGTAAAAAAGCCTTTGCCCTGGTCATTGCCCTGCCACTGCCGAGAATTTATTTGGGGCATAAACCGCCCCTGCACTGGTTGCTTGTATGATTGCCCTAGCTATATATGCCCTGGTTACACAAAAGGTCTGGCGCCGCCACTGGGGGAGGGGGAGCGTCGGATTGCGGCCACATCTGGTGGGATCCATGGCGCACGGGTGACATTAACCTGAGGAGCAGACGCGGCCTCAATGTCGACTTTCGTCGCCCTTGGTTGTTCCCTGGTACCACATGGGTAGCCACAAATTCTGGGGTTCGTATGTTTATTCAGACGATGATGCTAGGACTCCGTGTCCCGGTTGACATACGAGTCCGGCCTAAGCTGCTCCGTGTGCTGGATCTCGATCTCTCTCGATCTCTCTCGATCTCTCTCTCTCTCTCTCTCTGCTCTCTCTGCTCTGCTCTGCTCTGCTCTGCTCTCAGTGGCGGCGCCAGGAGGGGTAGGGGGGCTTAGCCCGCCCTAACTGCGGCTCAGCTCCCCTCAAGTGGGAAATCACTGCAAATCAAAAGCGAAGGGCTTTGAGCTTTAGCCTCCCAAACCTGAAATCCTGGCGCCTCCACTGTCTGCTCCCTCTGCCTCAATGGATACCATTGCATATAGCCCTATCATACTTCCTACAACTTGTAGGCTACACTACAAGGCATACCTTTGCATTGCGTTAGTCAGTCTGTCTGCACGCGTGTCTGCCAACTCTCCACGCTCAGACTGTAGGCCTGTAACATTCCTCTGAACACTGACCTCCCACGGGCAAGGTGATTATATATTATGACCAGTCCAGATGGGTTCGGAATGCGTCATAAATATTCTCGGTCTGCTATTTTTAAACATATGTTTTCAAGGGGAGGTGTTATCCAAGTGACGTAAGAGATTTTACGAGTTGAAAACGCCAAGATACTGTTTTGAGAAAGTAGCCGCTTGGTTACATTTAAAATAATATTATGAAAGAAAAAAATTCAACAAAGCTGAAGGGTAAAGACCCAACGTTTGCTTTCCTAATTTTGAGCCTGGATAGCTGCAAAAGTTCAATTTCAGGTCATGTCTTTCACAAATCTCTGTTGAACATTTAGTATATTAAGCCATAGTTAGCGTAATAGTCTAATCAAAGATATTTGATTTTACTATGTCTTTTGAAGGACTTAGTCTTGGCCCGTAGCGAGCGTAAGCTAACCATATAATGTTACGCCTACTGCTGTAACGATGGTTGGCATGAGTTTTGTACTTTTGTTACCTACGATAACTATGGCTGTTATTTATGCGGACTATTCTAACCGCCTGACGTCGTTGCTAGAGTGTATGTTAAGTAGAGTGTGACCGACTGGCATTTTGTTGTCGATTTCCGATTAACAGGTCTAAGGCAAACCAATTTCCCATTCAAGAATCCGCGAAACCCTAGTATTGAGTACTGGTATTTGTTGCTTCACCCAGTGCGATTTAACCGCGGAGGAGGTTTTCTTCACAGCACTCCGTCTCCTTCCATTTGTAGTCTTTGGTTTTACCTGGGCGCTGATTGATCGTGGGATTTCATAAACTTTATTGAAACCCGTCTTGTAATAAAAAGAACGATTTAATCAAATATTTACCCGTGTTTTATAATAAACTATTTCGCTCAGAAACTTCTTCCATACCAGATTATCTATCTGGAATGATCGTAATCGATACTGATTTGGGTTTAGCATCGATTTACCTGATCCACCTTATTGACAAGAGGGACAGTCACGCTTGATGGCGTTTTCATGTTGACTACCCAAGTATATTAAACGTAAACGTTTAGGGTTATCAGTATTAAAGGTCGTTTTTGGTGAAACTGACAAGTCAACCATGCAGATTGCATCGCTGAATCTGACCAGGGCCATGGAGGAAATGCTGGCCGAGCCCCTGCCGTCCCCGTGGAGTTACGGCGTCATGTCCGATGGACGTGTTTTCTTTATCAAGTAGGCCTACTTGTGGACGTTCTTGTTAGTCGAAAATAATGAGGCAAACTTATAGTATCATGGGCTGAAGGATTATACAGTATCTTTGGGCATGCTGCGCGAACCCCGGAGGGTACCAGGTTTTCTAATGACGACACTAACCCTGACCCTAACCGACTGCTCACGACGCCAGTAAACTTTAATACTATTTCCTTCAGCCCCCGATTCTATGAGCTTGCCAATAACGACTCTTAATGTACACCTATCTTGTTCACAATTTTGACGTGGGTAGATGGGGATTTTGTGTGTGTGTTTAAAGACGCTTGGATGTCAGGGTATTTCATGACCTGGTTGTTGAATCAGTTGCAGGCCAGGTTTTAAAAAACCAGTGGTTTGAAGTCCTTTGTATGTAATTTTTTCTGAAATGTGACCTATATCCTAAGATTAGTCAATTTCACTACAGCAATAGTTTGAGAGGCAGCTTGGGTGTCTGGAGGGGGGAGGCAAGGGGGCATTTGCCTCCCTGGATGCACATATTTAAAAGTTTTACGTTTTATCTTAGTTTTTAGCAATGAATGGCTATGATTTTTTCCACAGTTTTATTTTTTATTACATACACACATACATGGTGGGGATCAGATAATGCCTCTTATTTTTACATCTGTGTCTGATGGTTAATCCCAGTGTGTGATGCATAATTGACCATTCAGTCTTCATGCGAGTAACCATAAGGAGGGTTTTCAAAGTTCTGTTAGATAGCTGTTGTCATGTTTGTGCTTCAGCCAGTGTATCCTTCAGCCTCCATTAATACACCTCTCAGGACTATTGTCAATAGTAAATATTGCATCTTAACTTACCTATTGCCATGTTTGTCCTTCAGCCTCCATTACTACACCTATTCTCCCTCCTCTTTTCTATCACATGCATACATTATTTCATAGATACATACATGCGCATATTACATACACACATCGGGACTTACACCTCTCCGGACTATTGTCAATAGTAAATATTGCACATTAACTTCAGGACTTTCGGTTAATAGTAAATGAGTTATTATCGTACCATAACTTACCTATTAACTGTGTTTCAGTGAAGAGTTACATACGACAACCTGGTTGCATCCTCACTACAACCACCCAGTGCAAACCGGTCATCTCTTTAACCATGGTATGCATTCTATTACATCAGTTAAGCGTGATGTCTGATTTAAAACTATCAAGTTTCTATTGATTGATTGATTGATTGATTGATTGATTGATTGATTAATTGATTTGGTTGAGATAATGCAACAAAGTTAGTATGAAATGTTTTTCTGTGCTCAAAATCAATTAAAAAAAAAACAGACAACTGCATTCTGATGATTCAACCAAGAAGAACTTACATCATGGGGTGCATAGTAGTCTAATGGTTAGAGTGCTAAACAGTCAACCAAGAGGCTGGAGGTTCAAATTCCTACCAGGGGGCAGAAAGACCCGGCTTTAAAACGTGTAGGTAGTTCTGCTCCACTTGCACTCCTTGTCTGCCACCACCCTTTTGCTGAGGGTAAACTCCAACACATTCGCTTAGCTTAACTCCTGGCTGTGTCCCAAGGTTAGCACTAGAAACTGCTCTTATATTTTAGTTTGTGTTAGAATTATTATTTCTAATGTATGAGATCGGTTAATAGTATAAGGAGCTTGTTTTTTATGAGTCTGTTGAAAGATATTTGCCACTAAATTTGTCCATACTCTAGTGTTGCACTCTTCTAAGACAAGTGCTTGAATTGGTATATCAGGCTGCTCAGGCATGTAAGATATTAGGGGTTTCAATGTAGCATATTTGATAACTGAGTTGTTTTTTGTGTAGCTTTGCCGAATGCTTGGGAAGTGAATGTTGCGTCTTCAAATGTACCGTACTTCATCGAGTAAGCATCAAACACATTTATATTGCTTTGCTGGCTGAGTTTATTAACTAAAGATATCTATGGCATAATATTATGGAAATTATAGCCATCTGCACAACTTGAAAAATCCTATTTATTTCCATCTTTAGGGAGAATTGGAAAGATAGATCTGTGATGCCATCTAGAACTGTATTCCAGCTTAAAATTTGCATTTTTCTGGCAGGCAGAGGGTTTTGCCTTTTCTTTACTTCTGGTGATGTTATTCCCTCAAATCTGAAGACTGAAATTTCTCTGAAATGAGTACATATTTGGACTTCTATATATGTTAGTGCTTAAGGCAAGTCCATAGGGACAACAAATAGCCGTATTTATTATTTTTCTGTTTTGTTTCCTTCTTGTATGTACCAGTGTATGTAACTGCACATCTGCCTAGCACATTTTATTTACTGACCCATTTTATGGGGTGTGACTGCGTAAGATACAAGGCATAAGTCCGCTGTTGCTAATGGCTTAGCCAGAGTCCCTATTAAATGACAGTCTAAGGTACAGCTTGAGTCTGTGTAGCAACCTACTGAGAAGTGTTTGACGGATGGGGCACCATGTCTCACATAATTGTATCAGTTTGTGTTACATTCTCTTGCATTAACATTGGTTAACAAATTATTATGATGTTTTTTTGTAGTCATGTGAATCATTTGACGACTTTTCAAAGTCCAATTGAGGAAAGTCCTCCTGTTACTAAGTAAGTCCTTTGGTCTTTGGAATCTTAAAGCATAAAATATGTTAGGAAAAGATGTAAATGTTAATTTTATTGTATTATTTAAATTTTATCGTCAAAGCTTCAGAAGTTTGGGGTGTAGCTAGTATGAATCATGTACAGTTTACTTGATAAGTTATTGTTAGTTCTTATCAGTATTTAGAATTTCTAGTTGCTTTACAAATGTTGTGAATTTGTTTAACTGTTTAAAGAGATACTCTGTAAATTAATTTTTTGTGATTGAAAACAGTTTCTCCACTTATGTTTATCTCTTATGGTTACATTAATTGTCAAATTACTGTAATAAATATTTGCATTTATGTACGTGTTAATCATTGTTGCTAAATGGCATAAAGACATTGTGGGTGATAAACCACAGTATTTATTTATGCAGTTATTTTACATTACAGTTACACTACATTTTCACTCAAGTGAAAAACTGAAATCCAGAGAAAGAATAGTTATTTCTGTACTGTAATTAAGTGATATTGTAAATAGAATGAAAATGATTTTTTTCTGGCAGGAGTAAAGAAAGAAAATCATTTCGGCTACAAAGATCTGTAAGTAGATGTTTCTTTTTTTATTATTGTTCAGAAAGAATAAGTAATTTAGATAAGAGATAAATATAATTGAACAGGTAGATAAAATGTGCCGAAGACGAGCTTTTTAAAGTTGCTTACTGTGAATGACTTGTTTATATATCTTCTATTATTCTATATATTTTACATTTTCATTTTGTGTGTGTAAAATTAATTTTTTGGGCAGATGAAAGCAAGCCATTTAACGAAACGATGTTAACGACTAACTTGCTGTTTTGTTATCATTTATTGAACTGATTCTTATTGCAGTTGAAATATACCAAGAGTAATTTCATAATCACAGCATATTTTGTAGCAATTTTAACTCATTTTTTAGTGGAACTATGTAATAGGTTTTCTGAACAGACTTTTTTGCATGTTATAGCTAAATCCACAGTGAAGTAATATAGATTTTTTCTGTTGTTTTATTAATGTTACTTTAATATATTATATTAATGTTTCCAAAGATGTTTTGTTTCTATATTCAAACTAACTTTTGTGTTGTAGAGTTCAAAACGAAAAAGTGGGAAACAAAAGTAATCTTTACTTTTATGTTAATTTGCTTAAAAAGTTTTCTAAAGTGGTTTTCTAAGAATTAGCAGTAGTATAATTTTGTCATTTTAATGTTGGATTGTTAAATTGCTCTTCTCTCCATTGATCCTTTGGGGAATTGATACTGTGTTTGAGAACTGTTGTTTGTATGTATGCATAACAATGAGAAATAGCCGTGACTTGCCTTACATTAAATTTTCTATTCATCATTATACTAAGGTTGTATCGTCAGTTTCTGAATTCCTTCTATTCACATTTTGACAGTGTTTCTTTTCTGTTAACACAGGGTCATCGATAAAATGGCTTCTGTGAAAAGGGATGCTGATGCGCCGGTTTCATGCAAAGGCTGGATTAATCGACAGGTGAGATACCTGTCTAAATAATGGTGATAGTGAGTTCTCCACCCAAAGGCATTATCTTTTTTGGCTTTTATGCCACCCGGGATGAGATGAGTCAGGTCGTTTCCCGTTGCCTTCAGCACAGACAATTGTTGGTGAGAAACTTGTCCAGGGTCACTAGGCAGTGGCTTGAGGTAGATCTGAACCTGCGACCCTCCGGTTACAAGACACAGAACATACTGCTACACCACCGCTAATAGTTTTATGTTAATTTGTTATGTTAATGGTATTAAGTATTAGGTGTGTTTTATCATTTGTTTGCAGTTTTAGATGTTTTATGCCAATGAAATTGTTAGGAGCTGTTGTATACTAGAATTCTAAAGATAAAATAGTCCTGAGATTTCAAAAGATATTTCACTTTTAGAATTGCATTTGAGTTTTTTGAAGTGCGTGTTTTGTTTTATATTTAACTGTTGAAATATGTATGAAGTTGATCATATTGTTAACAAGAATTTTTATTAAGAGAAATTTAATGAAGTGTGTTTTAAACTTTAGGAGGGAATAGGGCCGCTGAAGTCTTGGAAGAGACGTTGGTGTGTGCTGGCCGATTTCTGCCTCTTCATTTACAAAAGTAAGTATCACTTGTTCTGTGATTTAGTCTCAAAATATCTCAATTTCATGTTTATTCTTTCATTTATGTTTCAAGGTCGCTATAAGTCGAGTTTCTAAGTGATGACACAACCAAAAAGCACTTGTGATAATCAGTAAATTTTTGTGTTATGATGATAATGCATATAATTGTGAGACTAATGACGATGATTGCCTGTTTAAATTCAGGTCCTGATGAGGGGCAACCTCTTGGGTCACTTCTTTTGCCCAGTTTCAAAATCAACCCATGTTTCAAGGATGAAGATGGAATATCCAAGAAGTGTGCTTTTAAGGTCAGAGACCCTTTCGTAATTGCACGTTATCACAGAACTTTATTCATTTTCTAAATACATTTAATTTGTTTTGGCTGCAATGGTTAAAGGATTCACTTGATTGCAATCTGTCTTAGAATTTCCTTCCCTTCCTCCCTCCATCCATCCATCCTTCCTTCCACCTTCTTTCTTCCTTCCTTCCTTCCTTCCATTCCTACCTTCTTTCCTTCCTCCTTTACTCGTTCCTTTCTTCCTTCCTTCCATCTTTCCTTCCATCTTTTCTTCCTTCCTTCCTTTCTTCCTTCCTCCCTCCCTTCCTCCCTCCTTCCTTCCTTCTTTCCTTCCTTCCTTCAGCCTTAGGTTCACTACCATGTGGTTATGATTGCATGCTTCGAAGATGAAATTTAAGAAAATTTCCACTTTTAGCTTTCTGGCATTGTCTGTTCTGCTTATATCTTTTCTGTCATCTTAATGGTTTTTACTCAGTATCATCGCCCAACTCTTCTGCTTTATTTCAGGGATTGACTCAGGTTGAATTGACTTATGCTTTAGACTTCTTTGTTTTACTTAAATTAATAATTATAATTAGTATAAAATAAATC
The DNA here is from genome assembly GCA_020284085.1 of Aporrectodea caliginosa. Lineage (NCBI taxonomy): Eukaryota > Metazoa > Annelida > Clitellata > Crassiclitellata > Lumbricidae > Aporrectodea > Aporrectodea caliginosa. Next base: position 108,818 of record JACEVL010000203.1, read on the forward strand.
CGGTTTGCGTTGATTTGCAAACCACAGGCAGAACATGAAAATGTGAAAACTTCATTCTTCGCTGTGGACACGGAAGAAGAAATGTCGTTGTGGATGGAAGCGCTGAGAGCGGCTGCAAGTGCCCAATTTCATCCTGTGTGAGTAAAATTATAATGATATAACAGGACTGCTATGGCCCAACATCGCACCTCTGCTTTTGTGGGTCCTTCCTGTCATAGGCGCAACCACCCTATGGGACCTCATGGGACGCGTCCCCCCCAACTTTCGAACAGGTTGGGACGGCCATGGGCACGCCCCCCCAACTTTCGAACAGGTTGGGACGGTCCCTCCAACTTTTGAAAATTGTGAGGCAAACAAGAGCCAAAAATGCACACCATTTGGTATCAAATGCTCAAAATTGCGTCGGCTTCTGGGGCTCCGCCCCAGACCCCGATGGGGAGGGGGTGACTTACGACGCTTCCCATACTGCCTAGTCGTTAGGAACTTCTTGCCTTCTGCAATCTCTCCCCGTGTACCATTAATGCCAGTATACTACAAGGCTCTGGCCTTGGACCTACTGATATTGTCATAGCCATTTCTACAGTAGAAACCGTCTCCCTAAATATGCCGACGATAGCTACTTGCAAGCTGATCCCTGCTTCCTGCATTGACAGCATTCTTTCTGAACTTGACCATAATCTCTAAGTGGGCAATGGGCGTCCATTAGCAATCTTAAATTAAACCATGCTATGACCAGAGAAATGGTTGTCAAACGACCGAGGTCCAAACCTATTGCCCTCCCTCCTCTTATCCCTGGCATCGAGCGGGTCCAGGAGATGGTTATTTTGGGTGTCACTATCTCTGATCAGATTGGCTTTGGGGCACACATGGACAAAATATGCTGCAAAACCCGAAAATCCATGTTCGCTACGTGTTTTGGTCGCCCACGGTTACCACTGTGAACGTCTCTTTGACATTGTTAGAGCTACTATCCTCGCACGGCTACGTTATGCCTCCTCTGTTTGGTGGGAATTTGCCACTGTAGGGGAACATAAACGCCTTAACGGTATTCTGAGAAAAATGACCCGTCCAGGCTTCCTCCCTGCCGATTTTCCTAGTTTTGACAAACACTATTCTAGAGCTTATTCTACTCTTTTCCGTTCAATTCTCTTAAACCCTTGTCACTTCCAGTTTATTCATATAATAAAGTCATATTTTTCACAGATCTAGATGGATTCGGTACTTTTATATCGAAATCATCGGTGAAAATTTTGAGGTAAATAAAAGCCCAAAATGTACTGACCCGATGGGGAGCTTACGACGCTCCCCCCCCATACCCCTAGTCGTTAGGGGCTTCTTGCCTTCGGCAATCGCGCCTTCGGCGCTCGCAATTCCACCCCCACTCACACATTCTAGTAGGTCCCCAACTTCTGGACCGTGGTTGCCCCTGCTTCCTGTTGGAACAACTTTCTCCTTTATGCTCTGAGATTTTTTCCGGGGTATCTCCCTCATCTGTCTGCTGCTTAAAGACTTTTATTCCCTCAGAGCTGTCACGCTGAGAGTGCCTCTGAATAGCTTATTCTGTAAGAGGCACTCTACAAATTTTAAAATACAATGGAAATACAATAATAACTTAGGTATTCAAACTTTCTTTCTAGTTCAGTTCCAGTTAGAAGACCACAAGTTTGTTTTATGTAACCAATTCTGTTAAAGGATAACGGTAAAACATCGATTCCTTTTTTGGGGATCCAGTCTATTCTTATCTGCAGATTTCTCTGGTGCCATAACTTCTCGTTCGTTTGGAAAAGTTGGTTCCTATTACTGGTAACTCAACTACTGATTGCAAGAAGTGGAGCTGCAGTCCATGCCACTAATGCTCCAGTTCATACACAATTGCTACATGACATTATGGCCAATGTACTCTGCAGGCTATGCAGTCTTGCGGCCCTGTGCACCGCCAGAAATTGCAATGCACCACAAATGTTTTAAGAAACTTTTCTGTAGCAAATTGAGAAACCCGTGCATTGGGGTTTCACTTTAGATGGTACGTTGGTTGTGATCATATATTATAACCAGAGATGGGTAACTAATCGATTAGATTCTAATCTATTTGCTAATCGATTAGCTAATTGATTAGACAAACAGCTAATTCTAATCGACTAATATTGATTAGCAAATTTCAGCTGCTAATTCTAATTGATTAGCAATTTAACTAATCGTGCCCATCTCTGGTTATAACTTGTGAACTGAAACTGTGTGATTTATTTTCAAACTGAAGCCAACAGAAGATTGTATTTTTCTGCGATTTTTGCAGGGATGATTCCAGATTCCAGTTTGCACGAAGCCAGTCGCAAAATGCAATTAACAGTCCAAGGACGTACGACCCTCAAAAGTCACCAGATCCCAGAGATGCTGAACTCGCCCTTGAACTTGGCCGTTACCCTAAGAGGCAGAACTCAATGCCATCTGGAATGGACATGGTACGACAGGACACGCAAGATGCACAACCACGCTTAGAGGTAAAAGACGCAAGGCCAGACAACGGCCACCTGCGACCGGGTGGACTGCAACATCCAAGAGGTGACGAAGAGGTTCGTGATACAATTCCTGCAAAACACTCTGATTACTGGAATCAAAAAGCGCCTCGCCAAAGTTCTGAACGAAGGAACATGTCTTCGAGCAGCGACGACGACTGCATGTACATGAAAGACTTGAACCTAGCCCAACCCGCATCTGGTGGTTTCAGCGCTAAAGATGGCGATAGGAAGCAGGTGGCTGGACTACCGCATAACGACTACTACAGTCGACCGATCGCAAGGGATCGAATGGATTTAACACCTGGATCAGGTATCCCTCTCAATGTGAGAGATCCGCCCCAGGGTGCGGATGCACCAACGTTGGGCAGTAGAGGTGAATTAAATGAATCATCCTCAGGTCAGATGAGAAATCGTCAGCAGTTGCAACCTCTGGCGAATGAGCGGCCATCTGCATTGCCTCGATACACGGAGAACACAGACGCGTCTCGAACCCCAACTTCTCAGGCCGAGTTGAGTCATAGGCTGTCTGGCCCTGCAAACTCACCTCCATATTCCACCGGTGGGCCAGATTCCCGCTACGTGCGCAGTCACGAGCAGAATATCAATTCCGCTGATCGCGACGTGCATGGCAGACAAGTTCGCGGTCCTGAACAAAAGCCGTTAAACATTTCAACGAAATACGACCCAGGACCAAATGCAGAATTCTTGAGGAATGGAAATCCGCCTACGGCAAAGAATGCAGAGGCAGAGCTGCTGAAAGAAATACAGATGCAGAATCCGTCGAACCGAATAACCACAGAGGCATCTAGGATGCAGGGAATGACGGAGGTTCGATACGGTGCGCCTTCCTCGTCCGCGTTTGATCGTTCTTTGAACGAGTCAAGGACGGTGAACCCCAGTGAAAGATTGACTTCAGGATCAGAAGGTTCAATAAGGGAAAAAGGGAGTGAGGGTTCCAGCGGTAAGGTGGATGAATGGTCAGTAAAGCGTCTGGAAGTGCAGAAGCCATTGAGCCGCGTGGAGGAATGGACCCTGGAGCAAATGAGACAGCAACAGGAGAAGCAGTCCGTAGAGCCAAGGATTGATGGAAGACTGGATAGAGATAGAAATTCTAATCTTGACCCTAGGTATCAGAGGCAGCTTGAAAGCCAGAGCAATTTGCAAACGGTTGAAAAACGGTGGCCAGAGGAAACTCCTACTAGACCGGCGACTACAAGGTCTACCGAACCAACCAGAGTAAGTCCAAACAGAGCAAATCCATCCATAACTTCTCATTCGTTTGGAGAAGTTGGTGCAGGGGGTCCAGTTCCAATGCCAAGAAAGCAGCTGCAAGGGAACCAGATGCAAAGAAATCAGCTACCAGGGAACCAGATGCAGAGCAATGAAATGCAAGGGGACAGGCTGCAAGGAAGTCATTTGCAAGGGAACCAGCTTCCAAGAAGTCAGATGCCAGGGAACCACGCAGAGGGAAACTGGTTACCGGAGAACCAGATTCAGAGAAACCAAGGGAACCAGATGGAGAGAGGCCAGCTTCACGGGAACCAGAGAAGTCAGCTACCAGGGAACCAGAAACAACAACCAGCTGTGATGGACAATTCTGAAGTCAGAATTGGTAGACCTTCTGCAAACGACAGTATGCTACCAAATCGTAGTTCCTCTGCAGGTTTAACTTCACGTCCCGTTCTACCATCATCGCAGAACGACTTCATTAATCCTGCATCTACTGCCGCTACCTCCTTCCACTTGGACAGTGCAGCAACTCAGTCAAGGCAAAACAATGCATCCGGGGAAACCTTGGTAAGTTTTATTATTAATAATGTGTTGATTTATAGCATGCGAGAAACCCCATTAGGGCGCTATGACACACTATTGCAAGCTGAAGTTGTTGCATTTAAAAATATTGTAGCTGTTTCTAGTTTCCCTGAGTATTTCATTTTATGGATGTACTTTTTGGCTCTATTTAGCCACCGGACTTCACATGTTGCTGTTTATAGAATGCCTCACACGGCCAACAAGTTTACTTTGAAAAATACTAAGTTATATCTGTCCACATTATCAATTAAATTTCTATTTCCCAGGAGCTTAAACATTTTCTTGATACTTTTATCAGCTCTACTATGAAATTAAGTTGCCAAGTAATTGATGTCTGTCCACATTGTCAGATCCACTTTATATTTCTTTAATTTTGAATTTTTTAAATGAAAGTTTTATCTATTGTTTCATAATAGTTCTCTTGCAGAAGCACAACTATAAAATTCATCTTAATTTACATACTTACTGGTAACAGCTTCTGTTGCTTGATCCTGTCTGGATCATTTCCGTTTTCATGACTTGCCATCTCTAGGAAAAATTTTGACTGCACACCATGGAAAGCTCATTAGCGTAAAGATTTCCTCAGCCACTATCCAGGAAAGAGTAGTAGAGTATTTAACAGTGTATTTCCAAGGGTACTGTATAAATATGTGGTTACGTATCAATTAGTACATAAAAATTTACTCACGAGGAATTAATTACGTATTTGAAAAATTCATCCGTGTTTTGTTGCTCATTTGTAGGCATATTTTGCTGATGTGAATCGTTTGCTTGTCGAACACTCGAAACTTTGTCGTGATTCAGCTGCTTCAGATGTCAGTGGTCAGCAGCTCAGCATGGATGATGTAAGAACAAATGCTCTTAAACTGCACTTTGTATGCTCACTTAAATACATGCATGTACATATATACATTCATGTGCAGACATGCATGCATACATATATATATGGTACATACATGTACATGCATCCTTAGGTTTACTCGCCTTTTTGGGGCTCTCCTGATGGATCCGAGCCACGTCCAGCACCAAACATCCGCTACTCCCTCCGTCCCGTGCTCCTGACTGCTTTATCCCCCAGCCTACACCCTGATGTGCAAAACATTTATTGTTGGGATGTTATATACTTTTTAACGGTATACTTTATTAGATGTGTACACCGAAGTGCGATTAGCAATTGGTTAATAAAGAATATACCAATACTTACTTACTTGCATACATCCATAGATAAATATATATTCGATTATATGTTTATGGATGGGGTTATTTACTTAGCATATTTTAAGAACTGGATGAAGGATCTCACTGTAACTATGATTGAGTGGAGATGTTGTTTTTGAATTTGTCACAAGTGTATCAGTTTAATGTTGCTGCCATTTGTCCTGCAGTTTTCTTTTGTTTTTATTCAAAAAGATGGGTCCAGATACTTTTTTCTTTGCATTTCGATACAGATGAGATATTTTATTTTCTGTTAATATCTGAAGCTGATTGGACGTCTGATTCAACTGAGACGAAGCCAGACAAAACTAGAAGAAAGTCGCTATTGGTTACTGGGTCAGATGCATCAACAGTTTACCCAATCAGCTCAGGGAACAGCTGCACAGAGGTACAATGTTTGCGTGCATATGTCCTACTGTGACTAACTTTTTATGCTTTTTATTATATATTTACTTTATATTGCACAAAGCAGAACAGAAAAACTAAACAAAGACAAAAATACAAAACTCATTCACAAACAGACCGGATGACAACTCAAACTTATGCTTCCGTGGAAGCATAAATGTTATGCTCCCGCAATTTGACATAAGATATGTTGTTCTTTACTGACAACCAAGACCATTAACTAGATAATTAAATGTAATTAAATTAAATTATTATGCTTTTTGCTGTAGAAAATAGTATTCTTTCATGCGTTCATTCAATAATTTATTTAACAACTCAGTTATTCATATTTGGCCAAATAGTAAGAATGCAATTTAGTAGAGAAATAATTGAGAACTGGAATATTCAGCAAATGAACTTGGAGCGAAACAATAAACTACTTCTCATGTCTTAGCTCTTTGTGATTGGTAAAAATTGCAAGTTTGCCATAATGGACTGTTACTGAATGGAGTCGGTTAATGGTAGAATAGCATTTATAACTGCAGATTGGTTTGGAATCACGACAGTTTACTTGTTATCATTGTATCTCCTGTTGACTAGGGTTCCTGCAAAGGCACAGCAAGACAAATTGGTTGAAGTTGAACTGGAGATAACTAACACCATTTCACTTGTCGCAGAACTCGATCGGAGGCTAACAGGCCTGAGGTCAAAGGAACTGATGGGCATGCAGCCATCAAGTTTGCCAGCTTCTGTGGTAGAGCAGAATGTGAAGCCAGCACAGGTGGAAACTTGATTGTATTTTGGAATTTCCTTAGTCTTAGTATTTTTTAAATAGAAACGGGTGGGTAGTTTTGATGCTGTATGTAGACCCCATTGCTATAAGAGGGTTTTGATTTACAGTATGTCTGCAGCTGTTGACCTGGCAGTTTTCCTTAAAATGTTGCAGAAGGAATACTAAACACTAAACGTTGCTGTGAAACAGGATGAATGCACGAATTGTGAGAAAGAAAATACGTAGAAAGGGATACATGAAGATTAAATAAATTTGTGTGGGTTGAAATTTTATTGATTGGTGAGGCATTCAAATCTCTACCAAAAGATTGTTGATTTCTCTTCTACTAGTGCACATTAGTGACTTCGACTGTAAAATGAATACATTGACTATTAGTGAAAAGATCAGACAGCAAAGGTAGCTATCTGCTTTCCTGTGCTTAGAAGATGAAGGTGCTAACACTGCATACCCACAGCTAAACGTGAGACCCGGTACCCAATTATTTAGAGCAGTCACCTTTTAATGTGGAGAGTACAGGTTTGAACCTCCTCTGAGACAGTTTACTGTGTATGGACCTTGAGCAAATCCTTTACTGACAATTGCTCAGTGCCATCAATTGATGCTTGGTTATTATATGGCAGTGCTTAATAAATGCATAATAATAATAATAATAAACGGACAGCACTTTTACCTTTGCAGCCCATTCGGATACCTGAGATTGAAAAGGAGTTGTCGTCGTCATCTGTGATGTCGGTCAAGGAGAAGGATGCGGATCTGGAAAAGAAACTGCAAGATATCTACGTCATGCAAAGACAGGTTGAACAAGAGTCTTTCTTTGTCAACAACCTACGAGAGGAAAAGGTTGGACTTTATCTCCTTCTGATGCTATTTGATTTGATCTGAGTACTATCGTATTAGCGTTGTTAATATGCTATAATGATGTTTATGCTTTCTTTTCAACTATCACTTAAAACCATTTTGTTCTACGGTTGATTGGAGTCTTATGGGAAGTGCCACTTTTATGTATGTGTCTAAATATATGTATGTATGTATGTATGTATGTATGTATGTATGTATGTGTCAATTCACTTAGCACTTTAATGATGAGAGTTTACTAAAAGTGACTGGTAAACCAATGCAACTTGTTGTTGATATCTTAATATACAACGTTTCTAGTACCTCTCAAAGATTAAAGATTCTGCACACGATTATCTAACTGTGCTAAACAAGTCCGTTTTAACAGTTTGAAAATAAAATGTTTGCTGAACATACATACATACAGACACACACACACACACCTAGACACACACCTAGACACACACACACACACACACACACACACAAAGTGCCACTGTATAGATATTCCATTTACACTACCAGTATTTCTATTCTTTACTTTAATTTGTGAATGGGCGTCTATATCTTACGTCAGTTTAAAGCAGATCTGAAGTCAAGTTTGTAATTTGAAAGCAGATCTGAAGTCAAGTTTGTAATTTTAATGCATAAATCTACACCTACTTAGATAACTAAAAATGTTCTATACAATGCCTTGTTGCTTGCATGGACATCTACAAGATCAACTCACAGCAGATCTACCGTAAGCTCTTACTAGTAATTTTAATGAATGCCTATTTAGATAACTCAAACTATCCTGTACAATACCTGGTTGCTTGCTTATAACTGAGTCGTATCACTTAATATTTTTATTTATGAAATATCCTTTAACTCACGGATGATGTAAGCATGTATATAATTTAAATAATTTCTAGTCGAAGCTGGAGAAGGCACTGTCAAAAGCGCAGAGAGACGAAGAACTGGAACGAGATCCAAACCAACTGATGAGACTTCGACGTCAAAAGCAGGCAATTGACCGAGAGCTCTACAGTCTCCAGACAAAGCTGACTTATGCTGTCAGGGTAAGTGGAAGGAATCTCATTTTTGCAAGAACGTTTAATCTCATGTTAGGAGGTGTATTATCATTTCTAAAAGAAGGTGTAATCTCATGTTAGGAGGTGTACTCTCATTTCTAAAATGAAGTGTAATCTCTTGTTAGCAGATGTAGATCCACAAGAAAGTGTAATCTCAAGTTAGAAGGTGTAATCTCGTATCTACAAGAAAATGTAATCTCGTGTTAGGAGGTGTAATCTTGTTTCTAGAAGAAAGCGTAATTCCATGTTAACGAGTGTAATCTCGTTTCCAAATTGCTTATCCACCATAGGCTGGGTCTGTATTGTAGCAGACTGATATTCTGGATATTGACTTCATCACAGCTTGGCTTGTTGCATTATTGGTTGATGCCTTGTGCATTAGATTTAGACACTGGCACGAATGAAGTTATAAATTACAATTGCAATTACTTCTGCAATAACTTCTTATTTGGTGTAAGCATTTGGTAGGACTTTGACTTTCATCTGAATTAGCTGTGGATTAAATTGATAGTCATGTTATGATCTGTTTTTGAAAACGAGCAGAATTTAGATGAAATCAAGAAGAAGTATAGCGAGATGGAACATGAAGCAACAGTCTTACGAAAACAGAATTATGACAAAGCCAGTGGTATTACCACTTCAGTAAGTAACGTGATTTCCAGTTCTGCTGCAATGCTTTGGCCATCACTTGTCATGCATTGATGCCAAGTATTTGAATAATTTAATGTACTTTAGCAATGTCAACTTGTGCAATGTATGAATATCTTTTGGCTTATTAGCTTCTGGCGTGCATTCAGATCAAGAACATTTAGGTATGAAAAGGTGAAAGTGCTACATTTGTTTTGGTAGTCTTGTAAGTTGATACTTTAAATCACTTTACATACATATTTTGTGTGGTTCCTTAAATTTTTAAGGTTTGTGAATTGTCGTTAACTTTGTAGATGAAGAACGTTTTAGGTTCTCTGTTTAGTGAACTGCAGACTACTGTTGTCAGAAAAGATCCTGTGTCTTGTTTTTGGTGAACTTTGGAGTACTTTTAATGGAAGAAGATTCTTTGTCTTGTTTTAGTAAACTTTAGATTACTTTTTTGTAAAAGCTGATTAGTTTTGTTGGTTAATTTTTGAAGAAACCACCACCAGTATTCGGGGCCATGCCTGGTGAAACTACTGTCAAATCCTATGACGGTTAGTAAGTCTTTTTTGTTATTTCGACTTTCTTGCTGACACTGGAGAACTTTGGCTGTATATCAGTCATCTGCAGTAAATATGTGACTGCTCATGTCAGCAATCATACATTCTTCCCTTGTGGTACATAGCTTGACATTGCTTTGGTAATTTTGAGTGATAATTTTAACTCAGAACACAGAAGTGAGCAATATGATTCCAGTCATTCTCACCCATCATGGTGATCTGTGGTTGGTAATTGGTATAAAACTTACAGAAAATTGGACTAGACAATACCACCTTTTGAAGATCTCAAAGTGAACCTGAAACAACGGATTCAAACACAGTGAATGCAGACGAAAACCGATAAAACCTCCTAAACCAGATTGTCTAAAAAATGTCAGGTGTGATAGAGAACTGTTCGCTACTTAAGTAGCAAATTTTATTTCTTCAGCGTGGTCTGGTTTTATAACTCTCTTAAAATAAGATGGTATTTTTAATGTTTATTTGAGTACAGAACTTAAATAGTTTGGGGTGATATTAAGTTTGGCAAATTGATTGATCTCTGGTGATTGATTGATTGTTTGATTATGTGATTGATTCTAGTACCTGGAAAATTATTGTATTTCAATTACCAGGTGGCGCTGCTACCCCAGGAAGTGAGGGAACGTACTACGAGACGGACTTGGACTCAGGCCGAAGTCGAGATTTGGCCGCTCCCAAGGATACTGCCATCGTAGAAAGCCAAGGCAGAGAACTCTTGGCCGGACCAAAGCCTTCTGCTTTTCCTTCAGGCAGAGGAATCAGTGTCCCTCTCAAATCAAACATTGATGCCAGTGTACATAGTAACAACGCAGAATCCACTTCCTCCAAAGGAAGACTTCTGGAGGGTTCAAGGCAACCTTACGATATGACGGGCGACAGAAGAGATAACCTCCATTCATCAACGGACTTCAAACTTCAAGGCAGCTCTGATGAGAAACGTGGCCGCAGTGATATTCGTCCAGAAGACTTGACCACTTCGTCTGACTATATCCCAAGGCCAGAGAACCAGTCTGTCAGACAGCGCTGGCCACCCAATCAGACGATCGTGAGTAGAGACAGGACAGGGTTCCAGTCTGGCAGCGAGCAGCATTCACAGGACGAGCCGAGCAGATCTGTCCGAGATGAATTTTCGGTTGGTGGAAATGGAGGCAGAATCTCTGATGTTGCACTGACGAAATCACAACCAGCCAACGACCCTCGGGTTTACGAGGCAAGGCAGCCGGGAAGAACTGGACTGGGGTTCAATACCCCATCAACCCAAATGGGTGGTTTCAGGTCGGATGCAGAGCCTGTTAAATCTAACAACATTCTGAACAGGTTGCTGGGCAGTGGTCAGCAGAGTGTGACTTACGGTCAGCAAAGCACGACCTATGGCCAGCCCCTCGCTACGGGATCTGCACATGGAGCTCCAGAGGGACTCGCCGGCAGTGTGAATCCCAGCAAACCACCGAGACAGGCCGAGGAATGGCAAAAGGAAACAGATCGAAATATTAATTATAGATTGCGTCCACTAATTGGCCAGACATCGGCAATGGAAAGCTCAAGAAGACCTGAAGATGAATGGCAGAAAACGCCCAACCTTCGCTTGGATTTCAGTGGCAGTAGCGTTGAAAACAAGGCAACAGGTACCTGATTACAGTTCGAGATACACTTATAAACAAAGATTATGGTCAAGTAATTACAGTGTGGACTCACTTATGCACTCCCGATTTACACGACGCAACATTCTGCATAATGCAAATAATGACAGTGATAGCCATCCCTTCCTCTGTACGTGTTTCCATTCTTTCTCGATCTGTTCCTACATCTCTGTCTCTGCTCAAGGCTCAAAACCTATTTCTGCTCTCAGGGTACTCGCACTGGGAGCGCTACTGAATGGCCACTGCCGTGTACGGCGCTATATAAGTTTCTAATTACATTACATTATTCTATGATGCTGTAACACAGCCATGCCGTTACAAGGGCGCCTCACAAAGAACTAACTGGTACTAAGTGGGATAGACCTTAGAGAACAGATGAGTTAACTGATAACTGATAAGCCTGAAGTGTTTAAGCTGTAGCTTTAAGTTGGAGCTGTAGTTTAAGGCTGTTTGCACTGGCTTCTGATTCTTCATACAGTGGTGGCACAGTGTAACCTGTGATGTGCATTGCTGATGTCTGGTTTCAAATGCGTTTGTTGGTGGACTGTTTATCTCACTGGTAATAATGTTTGCTCGTAGTTGGGCACGAACCACGTAAGCTAGATAAATAGACTGACTTTGAAGGTTACATCAGAAATATGTTATGTGAATTGATTATTTTTCCACTTGTTAAGCAGTGTTTATTTCATTTTAGTTTTTTGCTATGCTGTTGTTGGTTTCAGTTGGTGAAAGGCCAAGGTCTGGTTCTGTACCAAGAGGTCCTGCAGACGACCCGACCCAACGCAATTACTCCCCAGAGAATTTAGATAGAACTGCATCCAGACCTCGGGTAAGCACAGTAGATTCCACCTTTGGGAACTGATGACCCTTGTGTAACCCTTGTTTGCGTTAAACATGGTAAAAGGAGTCTGGTGTAACAGGATTTTATTCATTGTTTGGAACATTGCCAGCCTTTCACAGGGTACATTAGTTTAGTTTGGGGTGCAGGTAAAAGTTTATCATCCGTGCCCAGCCATGCTTAGGTATTTTATGTCGGTTTACAATTATTATTATTACAGTAGTTTTATCTAGCGCCCCTTCAAGATAGTCTACTCAGGAGCGCTCCCAGCCCAACCTCGGTCAAACAGGACAGTCTTAAGGCCAGAGAAGAACTGAGCAGAGTGTCCTATTGAGGTCAGACGCAGTGCCACCGGAAGCCCATTCCAGGTCACTGGGCCAGCCACAGAGAATGAGTTTCCCTGGGCATTGATTTGTGCAATGCAGTTGATTTGTGTCATTTAAAAACTGCATTTATGCTGCATTGAACATCAAAATTTAACATAATGTCTTGACTGCAACTTTGCATTTCTCACAAATTAAAATATGCCTTGCAATGCTTATGCTGGTGATACATTATTATTTCTGTTTGATTCTGGTGCTAAATAAGTTAAATTGTTTTGGCATTTTTACAGTTGCCGTAATGCATTTCAGTGCAAAATTGGTGGAGAAATATGGGCTAATTTTTATGGTCCATATTTCTCCACCAATTTTGCACGGTATCACAAACATTGTGAATAGTAGCCAGTTTGTAAGAATGAATTTTTGCTCTCTTTCAGTAACTCCTAAATTTTCGTGAACTATTGTGTTCTCATCTGTCCACTGTTTGTGGGGTGGTTCTCTACCTCGCTGTGGGGGAAGTTCTCTACCCCACTGTTTGTAATTCTGGCTCTCTTTAAAGGAAACTGAAAGAGGTCAAAGTTCACCAACCAGTGAACTTGGCCCAAGAGATCATATCCGTCGTTTGTCTGGTTTCTTTACTCCAAAGCCCTTCAGAGGTGGCAGCACTGGTCCTGGATCATCTGCCAAACTGGCAGACGAGACGTCGGGATATTCATCGTCGGCAAGAGCTGGTTCAAACGATCCCACTTCGCCGCTTGACCAGGCATTTGACCAACACATCGACGGAATTGTACGTAAAAAGAAAATAATTTATTTAACGAATAAGGGGACCTGGTGTTGAATTATGGTTTAAAGAGAAAGGTTTTCAGGTTGTGTTGTTCAGTAGCATACTACATCTGCTGTTCATATTGTATTGTATTGTATTGTATTGTATTTAGAAATTTAGAATGCGCTTTTCACAGTAATACCCAATCAGAAGCGCTCCCAGTGCGAAGAACTATGCGAAAAAAGAAACGTCTTAAGACAACGAGAAGAGGCCGAAATACCCCCAGTTAAGATCACAGATCGAATGGTAGAGGGAAGGTCATTAGTAGAGGGAAGGTCATTTGATTTCTGGTTCAAACCTGATGAGTGACTCTGTGGAAAACCACTGGGCAAACGCCGCACACAATTGTCTGGCACCTATGCTTCAAATTTATTTGCAATAACAAAGAAACAAATTAATTAATACCGGTAAATGGATGGCTGTGGTGCAGATTTTTTATATAGCGAACTTATGACCTCAACCCTTTTCACCTTTCAATGGAAATCTTCACCACCACTGCACGTTTGATTGGGTGTTACGCTGTGCTAGCACAAGATTTACATCCCTTAAATAAGCCAACATTAAGTGGTGTACTGTCCCTGAAGATTGGATCAAAGGCGAGTTACCTTTTGTGAACTTGCGAGTAAAATATCATGTTATTGGTAAATGACATTGAAGTTGGCTTAAGTCATTGGCTGTGACAGACAGCAGTTAGTCTTGGTCTAAGTGAAATTAAAGTGCACTTGACTATATTTCTATTTCTAGTTCTATGCTCCCAAAAAAATTGAGATACCGGAACGCTACAGTGAAGACTCGGACAATGAGGCGCCAAGTCCAGAGGAAGCTCTGCGAAGAAGAGAAAAATCTGAAAAGCTACGAAAGATGGTTGCAGCTCAGAGGTGTTGAATTATTTTCTGTTCTAAACTAACGACTGTAGCGTGGTTATCAATGAACAGGAATATTATCAATCAATGGGTGCTTCAGGTTAAATATGTGCAGCATGCAAGTAAATATGTATTTATGTAACAGAACATTTTTACAGAACCTTTTTAAGTGTCCATAAGAATGAGTATTGTATTGTATTTACGGATTTCTAAAGTGCCGTTTAGAGTACTTCCTAATCAGAGGTTTTCAAGTGCAAAGGGCCCCACAAAAAAGAAGTCTTTAGATAACGGGCAGAGACAGCTAAGACCATAGAGCGCGTTATAGAGGGAAGATTATTTCAAAGCAAAGGGCCAAGAAAGGCTAAAGCACGATGCAGGGCAGTAGCAGTCCGAATCCAAGGTACTAGGAGGTCATGCCGGACCAAAGAACGAAGAGGGTGACTAGAGGTATGAGTGAAAGTGTTAAAGACATCTATTATAAATCTAACGGTGGTCTAAATGCTTGTATTGTGTGCTCATGTGATATTTACATGTTTAAAAGTTCTTTTAAAAGGTTGTTTATGTATGTGAAACTGACGTTGTGTTTGCAACTTTTACAGTTTGCAGGAGTTTTCCAAAGACGAGCTTACTGCGCAGACCGGTGGACTTCAATACCGAGTGCAGGATGAAAGGCGTCGTAGAGAGCAGATGCTCGACACGAGACAGATGTTAGCAGAACAAGTCATTCGTAGAACGCGTCAAGGAAGTGAGAACGGTATGTCAGTATTAATAGCACACATAATTAATAATTATATCAATATTCGTTTCATCAATATTCTTTAATACATTAATGCAAGTTGATGCAGACGCAATTTGTCACATTCAAATGTTTGTAGAGTTCAGACGTCAGCTTTGGTCCAAGCTTAGTATGACATTGTATGTATTGGGACATGCTTATAGTGCATTTTAAATGTCTCTCAAAAGTGACTTACTTGACTTATGGCCTTGGCAATGCTCCCGCACGCATAAGCCGCTCGTTTATGGAAGACCTCCATCCCTCTCTGTTGTATGCCCGGTGCGTAGCTAAAGTGCTAAATCTTAACTTCAGCTGAAGATGTTTCTTCTGCATTAAATAGAACAGTTGGATTTCCAGTGGAACTGTTCCAGTAAGATAGCCCATGCTTGAAAATGTGCGCTGTGCTCGAGTCGCTGTATTGTATTGTATTTGATCATTTATAAAGCGCTTCTCATAGCATAAGCCTTTCAGAAGCGCTTCCAATGCGAGGTACTACGAGAGAAAAGGAAGGTTTTAAGGTGAGAGAGAGGCAGAGATGCTACCAGAGAGGATAGTATTAGTAGATCACAGAGAAGGATGAAGTCCATTCTATAGAGAGGGACTTCTGCAGGCAAAGGATCTGGATTGAGCCTTTATTGAAGTGAGGAACAAGGGCTGTGGGCTATGGGCTGCAGAATCCACATATCGTTGATGAGGTGGGCCTGCAATGACAGCATTGCAGTAGGGTCTGAGGACTTTAACCTATGTGAACCTGACACTTGATGGTGATTAGGAAAATCCTGAAACGTGTTTGCTAGTCATTTCTGTTGCATTTTACAGCCAACAGAACACGTGCTATTGAAGATATTCTGAAAGACAGCGATGATGGACAGTATTTGTGAGCGTCGGATGGAGTTCTTTATCGACAGCAACTGACATTACTACCACGGTGTTCAAGACCAGAAGTCTTAGTACCAAAATACTCAAATGTTTGAACTGTGAACAAAGGACGTATGTGTTTATGTATGCACGACACTGATTGACTGTTCGTATTTAACAGTGCTATTGCATTTAAAACAGTTGTACTTGTGAAATGTCCAAATGAATCTCCTGTCACAAGCATAATTAACGTTTTATATTTATTCGACTACCAGAAAATGATATATAGAATACTTTGTTAATTCATCGTGAGTTCTGAGTTATTGGTAATCTTGCATGAAGTAATTATGTTAATGAATTTTTAAGTGCCTTGGATGTAAAGCAAATTTCACATCGTGTACAGGCTTCTGTTTGAATCTGAAATACGTTATGTACAGGCTTTTGTTTGAGTCTAAAATATTCTTGCAGTTACATTATAAACAATATGATATATTTATAGTAAATGTTATATTTGTTCTTGACGGGCCTTGTATATTTATGAAGAATTGAAGAGCATACTAAATTTTTTAAACAAAGCTATGCTTGTATTTTAACTGTTCGCAAAAATACTTGAGACTTCTTGACTTCACTGACCATGTGAGAGACTACAGAGTCTTAAATAACCTCAATTATTATAACATAATTTGATAGGCAAAAATAAATAACTTTTGAGGAAGAAAGAGAATTTGAGCATCTGAGAGAGCAGTTAATTTTACAGCATTGTACAATGTGGAATAAAGGAGAGCTTTTGTGGATTGAATAACAGTGGAATGCACAACGTCCTGTATAACCGATGCTTGAGGAGCACAACTGTATTGAGGGATATACCTTACAATACAGTACAATGTAGATGAACACGTTTTTATATAGCGACTGTTTAGCCTCGACACTAATCATTTTTCAATGAATTGATCGGGTGAGATACTTAACCATAGCTGCCCGTTTGAATGGGCACGCCATGTGGAGGCGAACCCCAAACCTTTCGCATAGAGGCACATGGGATGCAGCCTACGCTCTAGCCAATGTAGCTAACCACTGGGCCAACCGGTGTGTAAGCGTATGCTGAATAAATCAATATTTAATGGGGCGTTAACCAACCAGAATAGCGTGTGAACCGGATTGCGCGTGACAAGTCTGAGGTGGTATTCCAATTATTTAAGAAACTTTATCATAAAGCTTCAAGTCACTTGGTGTGATAATCGCCACCACCTCTATCGCCGCCGTCGCCCCCACCGTCGCTACCACGGTCCCCGCCGTCGCCACCACCTCCACCGTCCCCTCGCCACCAACCTCCACCGTCCGTCCACCGTCCCCGTCGCCACCACCTCCACCGTCGTCGCATCCACCGTCCCCGCCATCGCCACCAACCTCCACCGTCGTCGCATCCACCGTCCCCGCCATCGCCACCAACCTCCACCGTCGTCGCATCCACCGTCCCCGCCATCGCCACCAACCTCCACCGTCGTCGCATCCACCGTCCCCGCCATCGCCACCAACCTCCACCGTCGTCGCATCCACCGTCCCCGCCGTCGCCACCAACCTCCACCGTCGTCGCATCCACCGTCCCCGCCATCGCAACCAACCTCCACCGTCGTCGCCGCCCAATCCACCGTCCCCGCCATCGCCACCAACCTCCACCGTCGTCGCATCCACCGTCCGCCCGCCACCAACCTTCACCGTCGTCGCATCCACCGTCCCCGCCGCAACCTCCACCTCCGTCGCATCCACCGTCCCCGCCGTCGCCACCAACCTCCACCGTCGTCGCCCCCACCGTCCCCGCCGTCGCCACCCAACCTCCACCGTCGTCGCATCCACCGTCCCCGCCATCGCCACCAACCTCCCACCGTCGTCGCATCCACCGTCGCCACCAACCTCCCCGCCATCGCCACCAACCTCCACCGTCGTCGCTACCACCGTCCCCATCGCCACCAACCTCCACCGTCGTCACCAACCACCGTCGTACCACCGCCGTCGCCACCAACCTTCACCGCCGTCGTCGCATCCACCGTCCCCGCCATCGCCACCAACCTCGTCCACCGTCGTCGCCACCAATCCACCGTCCCCGCCATCGCCACCAACCTCCACCGTCGTCGCATCCACCGTCCCCGCCGTCGCCACCAACCTCCTCCGTCGTCGCATCGCTACCTACCACCGTCCCCGCCGTCGCCACCAACCAACCTCCCCGCCGTCCACCGTCGTCGCATCCACCGTCCCCGCCGTCGCCACCAACCTCCACCGTCGTCGCATCCACCGTCCCCGCCATCGCCACCAACCTCCACCGTCGTCGCATCCACCGTCCCCGCCGTCGCCACCACCTCCACCGCCGTCCGTCCCCGCCATCGCATCCACCGTCCCCGCCGTCGCCACCAACCTCCACCGTCGTCGCATCCACCCACCGTCGTCGCCGCCACCTCGCCACCAACCTCCACCGTCGTCGCATCCACCGTCCCGTCGCCGTCGCCGTCCAACCTCCACCGTCGTCGCCATCACCGTCCCGCCGTCGCCACCAACCAACCTCTCCGTCGTCACCACCGTCCCCGCCGTCGCCACCAACCTTCCACCGCCACCGTCCCCGCCGTCGCCACCACCTCCACCGTCGTCACCATCGCCACCAACCTCCACCGTCGTCCACCGTCCCCGCCACCGTCCCAACCGTCCACCGTCGTCCCCGCCACCAACCTCGTCCACCACCGTCGTCGTCGCATCCACCGTCCCCGCCATCGCCACCAACCTCCACCGTCGTCGCATCCACCGTCCCCGCCATCGCCACCAACCTCCACCGTCGTCGCATCCACCGTCCCCGCCGTCGCATCCACCCGTCCCCACCGTCCCCGCCATCGCCACCAACCTCCACCGTCGTCGCATCCACCGTCCCCGCCGTCGCCACCAACCTCCTCCGTCGTCGCTACCACCGTCCCGCCGTCGCCACCGCCCTCCCACCAACCTTCACCGTCCGTCGCCGCCACCGTCCCCGCCATCGCCACCAACCTCCTCCGTCGTCGCATCCACCGTCCCCGCCATCGCCACCAACCTCCACCGTCGTCGCATCCACCGTCCCCCGTCGCCCATCGCCACCACCCAACCTCCTCCAACCGTCGCTACCACCGTCCCCGCCATCGCCACAAACCTCCACCGCCGTCGCCACCACACCTCCGCCGCCGTCATAAATGGTATTTTGGGGTCCCTAACTTTCGGCGGAATCGCCGGGGCCCTACGCGGTTGCGTATTCAGCGTATTCCTAGGGACGGGCCTGCAAACCTTCAAACACCACATGTAGTTATTATAATCGTGAACTCTGTGTTTCGTTGTAATAGGTCTACTAAACTGTGTTTCTTCACCATCCATAAAACTCGAAGTTTAGAAAACCAATTTATTCACCGGTAACGAAGTCATTGTGGCAGTCATTATCCCACTCAAGTTATCAAAAATACGAAAATAAAAAGGAAAGTAAATTAAAGTTGAGAAACGTCTTTAATTGCGTGCTATACACGCATTGTTTTTATATCTCTTCTTTGACGATACTTGTCATGTCTGTTAAGAGTGATTCAAAGCAGCCAGAATCCAGTTGATCTTCTGTTGGCTCTTCATCGGATGATGGAAATATTATGGTTGGAATGCTGCTGAAGTCTACTGTGGAGAAACTAATGCCATCTTCTGGTGCAACAACGTTGACTTTATCTGTATTTAGGAAAACATCACGACATATTGGATATTAGAATTTTAAAGATTCTCTCCAGTGCAACTTATTTTATTATATTTTTAATGCATCGCATCATCAAAGACAGTAAAGTTCCTTAGTTCCAGTGTCTCAGCTAATTTTGATATATGGTGCTGCGCCCGGGGGGCTGGTTCTGATTTACGCCACTGAGCCTTATAACAGTACATTCCAGGTCCTGTAGTGATATGTTGAACTTCGTGTCTTTAGACATAGGGCTAGAACCCAGGCATCATGGGGTCACAGTGTGCCACGTACTGATCTGTGCCAGTAGCAAATTCTGCTCACTGACTGAGGCTGATGTGCACAAGCAACTGGTCCAGCATCAGTACAGCACTTTTGTGAGGTACTTAAAATGCACTATATAAAGTGTCCTGTTATATATATATATATATATATATATATATATATATATATATACACTACGCATGCATGCATATACATACATACACATATTACACATACATACATACATAACAGTGTGCTCATCAGGCTGAAACTGACAATTGTTGGATTACAGACCAGGTGCATAACGTAACTCCACGATTCAATATGACTATCTTGCAAGTAGGCCGAATTGTGCATTAAGGACTTGTTCAAGGCGCTAATGCAGTGAATATGGTATTGAAGAGTTGAACTTCGATGCTCAATAGCACAAGGCTAACATTCGACCATTAACACTAACCCATTCGACCATTAACAAATTCGACTGTTAGCAATAACACATTCAACCATTAACACTAACACTAAACATTGTGCAGTCTCAAAGTTTTTCACAGGTTGTAAATCGCTATTCCCTTATAAGAGTTACACCGTACATACCTTACATCGTTACCGTAACATGAAAAATAATGAATGTCAGATCATAACCAAATGTTAAATATCAATGCCTAATACGTGTACAACAGTCTAAATGTATATGGAACGTACGATATTCGCAGATCTGGCAGTCCCCTGGAACTTCAGGATTGAATGGAGTCTGTTCAGCTGTACAGATAAAATATTTAAGAAACTATGTAAAAATTATGATTAGGCAGAAGATACGAAAATGGAAATATCTGTACATGGAATGGGACGACACCCTGTTCTAAGAATCAGAGTAAGTTGACATCAAGGAAATGGTATTAAGAGTTGAATAGAGTTACTAATACCATTATACACAATATGACTTGTCAAATTCTACTAATACTTAGTAATACCTTAATCATAGTGTTAGTAGTATTTGTTATTAATAGAAGCATAAGTACAGTGGGTTATGGGCTATGTGTGAAAATATGGGGCTAGAGGCAAATTGGGCCTCTCTCAAGACAATGCTAATGCTCTTGGTTACTAAAACAATACTAGTAAATGCCTGAAAGCATTACTTAGACTGAATGCTTGTGAAAACACTTAACTATTTAATTACTCTTACATAATAATATTATTATTATGTAGGAGTAATAGTAATAATAATATCATAGTTGTTAAAAACGGTTAAATCAAAATAAAAAACGGAAAAAACGTCGTTTTATTGAAAAAAATAAAAAACGGAAAAAACGAGAAAAAAACGGAAGAGAAAATAATTTGACTTTTCTACATCTTTTACTGCATTTTAAAATTTAAAACCTTGTTTACACAATTTAATTTTAATCAGCAAATAACATAACTTTATTAGTAAACATCAGTAACAGTAATCTACAAAAAATTATTTTCTTTTCATATTAAAGTTTGGTTTAGAAAGAAATTGGGAAATTCAAAATATTGAAATCTTTTCAAATTTAAATTGTATACAAAAGTCCACATAAATCCATGCTGACATAAGCAATTAAAAACTAAACTTTGTAAGTATAGAGTGTACTTAATTAAAAATTGTTGGTCTTCTTACAATTCTGACTTATATGAGAACTTGATATGGAGTAGGCCTAATCGTCAGTTTATCAGTCAATAGTCAGAGAGATTACTGAGTACAAAGACAATATTTCGCGATAACTTAGAATAACTTTTATGGGCCATTTAACCCTGTACAGTGCTGTTTATTTCTCAACTGATGACACTAAATAGTGATGCAAATTAGATGAATCCAATGAAAGGACGAAGCTCTTGTAAGGGATATCAGACAAAAATAAAATTAAACAAATAGCCTGAACAGACAGTTAATAAATAAATAAAGTTACATGAAAAAATAAAAAACGAAAAAAAACTATGGAAAAATTAAAAACAAAAAATTTTTTACAACTATGAATAATATTATTATTAGTGCTATGCAAAGAGCCAAAGACATTTACAGATAACAATTTTAAAAACAATTTCAAAGCTTTCTTACACTGACTGTTGGCTCTTTCATAAGCACGTCGACGACGATCGCTAGATTTCACAAAGACAATGTAGATGACGACAATGGTGACAACAGCTGCAACAACAGCTATGACTACAGCGACCACAACCCCTACAAGTGATGCTGCTTGTTTTGGAAGATCCTGGTCTCCTTTCACAGAACTTTCAGCTGATGTATTTTCACTGGATTTTGGCACGACTGTTTTAACAGGACTGTTAACCTCTGCAAAGAAATATCAGCAAGTAAAATCGAAGCTGTGCTGTTAATAGCACAACATTCCAACAGAACTCAAAGGAGTTAAAACCTTTACGAGCAAAAATTATCCCCAGAATATACGATATATGGCTCTGACAGTTGAGTTATATACACACTGCATTTGTTATGTTAAATAAAGGCACAATATGAATAACTAGATACATACAAATAGGCCCTATATTCATACATATACACAAATATACATACACATGCTCAAACATAAATGCATACAAAAATACATACATATATTCATATATAAATACATACAAACATAAATATGTACATATATTCATACATATACTCATACATAAATACAAACAAACATACATACATATATTCATTCATAAATGCATACAAATGTACACACATAAGTATATTCATATATATACTCATACATAAATACATATATTCATACATATACTCATACATAAATACATACATATATTTGTACACATATGCATACAAACATACATAAAATACATAAATACATATAGTCAGTTGGTTTATTTCTCAACTTGTAGCAAGTATTACTTGTGCTGAGCTCAAACTGTGCAAAGGCCTGCTTTAACCTTAAAACATAATAATAATAATAATATCTTTTCTTTAAAAGCGCCTGAGAGACGTCACTGCGCAGGCATTTACATATGCAATTTAAATCTTACACTACAGAACAGTCAGTTGGTTTATTTCTCAACTTGTAGCAAGTATTACTTGTGCTGAGCTCAAACTGTTGCCAAGGCGCTATCGGGTCCTCATAACATACATTATTGCTTGATTGCGTTAAGTACTGGTGCTATAAAACAAGAGAACAAAGAATTGAATAAATCACACAGATATATGAAAGTATATCTGGACATTTACACAGACTCTGCAAAACGATCAATCATAAGATTAACATTCAAAGTAGAAGAAAAACCAATTATCAATTTCTATAGCTCCAGCGCTTAATGTAAAAGGTATCAACCCACAGCACTCCAAAACCAAGAAAAATCAGGTCAATGCCCAGTAGAGGTCAATGCCCAGTAGAGGTCAATGCTCAATAGAGGTCAATGCTCAATAGAGGTCAATGCCAAATAGGAGTCAATGCCTAGTAGAGGTCAATGCCAAAAATAGAGGTCAATACCCGGAGAGTGAGAATACGATTAAACTTTTGAAAGTGTGTAGAGCAAGACAATTTTAAAAACTAATTTCCAAAGAACTTAAAAAGAACTAATAGGTTTAATTATTAAAACTTATTCAACACTTAACTCACCTTCACTTTCTGGCTTCAACCGTATAGTTGTTCTTGCATCACATGATCCAGACTTTTTATAGGAAACTGAAAGATGTGAAGTGTATTTCGCACTTTGTACCTCGTTACAGCAGTCGTAATCCAACTGTAAATAAAACCAAAAAAGCACATAATGATGTAAGGAAAAGCAATACCAAATAATAAGTGGCCAAGCATGTAAAGTGAAACTATGATGAAGTACAATGTGTATTACCAGATCTCAAGATCCAAGCCAGAGCAAGCCTAGGATGAAGCTGGATGCAGTATATTCCAACTGTGGCCTAACCAGTGATTTGTACAACCTCAGTATTGTATCCTTGTCTCTGGTGACTATCGATATTGTCCATCTTATCATACCTAAAGCTGAGTTTGTCTTTTTTGATGTTTTGGCAATGTGCTGAAGTCACCAGAGACAAGGATACAATACTGTGGTTAAATAAACCTCTGGTTAGCCCTCAATTGGAATACTGCATCCAGGTGTGGTATCCATACCTGAAAGGCTGAAACAGGACATGGAAAAGCTGGAGAAAGTTCAAAGAAGAGCTTCAAAAATTATTTGGGACTACAAGGGAAATGAAGAAAGGTTGAAAGGTGTGGACTAACAACAATGGAGAGAAGGAGGAGCAGAGGAGACCTAATTGAAGCCTACAAGATTATTACTGGAAAGGAGGCAGTGCAGTGGGAGAAGTTGCTTGAATTAGCACCAAATAAGGAAACTCTGGGACGTAGGTATAAATTATTTAAGAAACCAAAAGGAACATTAGGGCAGAAATTCCTCAGTGCAAAAGTTGTAGACTTGTGGAATGGTTTGGATGATACTACTGTCTCTGTCTTAAGTGGAAGCTATGAACAGTGGGCTATTAAGCATGTTCCAGGCCAATTTGCAGTGGTTTGAACACAGACTAAAAGTCTTCCGAACCACTTAAAACTCATGTTATGTTATTCATTCATTCATTCATTCTGGAGATTTTAAGCGCCCCTTCAAGAAATCTACTCAGAAGCACTCCCAGCCCAGCCACGGCAAAAGAAAAACCACTTAAAGAGGCAATTGCTGAAGTGCTGAAATGTTATGTTATGTTTATGAATAGATTAGACACACAACGTCAATTAATGGAGGTGGTTGTCTGGTTAGCTCTGATGTCGCTCCAAGGCGAAAGGTAAAGAGATTGAGATTCTTCAATCAGTAAACAATGACATTAAACGGCTCTTATAACTAAATTATTCAAAACGCAGATTCACTGAGAAAATGGAATGGCATCCTTACCCACAAATTCACATTCCACACTTTATCCGTAGAGTTACGGACTTTACACGAAATGTCCCACCGTTTTCCAGCAACTGGTGCAACTTGCAGGGCATAAAATTCAAAATATTTCACCGATTGACCTTGTGCTAAAAGAAACGAGAACACAGGTTATTAAAAACCACAGCATCTTCATAATAATAATATTCATGTTTATTAATGCCAACTGACATTAAGATTATACGCTATAGTAGTAACAGATGAAAACAAGTGTAACAGGAGTCAAATTTAACTGTATGGCAGCCATGCAAGGCACCCATCTGTCCTACTGCTCGTTTTACAGTTGCCACCTAGGGATTTGAAGGCTGAGTCGACCTTTACAGGGTAGTGGGATTTACAGGGTAGTGGGATTTACAGGGTTGTGGGTATTGATCCAACTTCCTGCTTGATGTTCCACTGTTCATGCCAGAGTGTTGTCATTCTTCCATCACCCCCAGACATTGGTTTAGAAACACACCAAAATGTTTTCTAAACTGCATCTTGTGATGTACATTATAATTATATAACTTAGATTTTATACAATAATTCATCAAACTACTTTTAAGTGATGGTGCATTATATAACAATTTATCTGCCTGAAAGACTTCCCATTTAAAAATAATAATAAAATCATGACCATTGTCTGGTTAGATATTCATTCCAACATATTATTGTAATTCATTCCTCATCGCAACTCAGCAAGATATGACTTAGCATAATTAAAGAATAATGAGGAGACAAGAAAATTTCAGTGTCAAAGCAACTTTAATTTCATTGGAAAACTTCCACAGTCTCTAGGGATGGGCAGTAATTGAAATTACGTAATTGAAATTACGTAATTGAAATTATGTAAAATTTGAAATTACGTAATTGAAATTATGTAATTGAAATTACTTGAAATTGCACTATTTGTAATTTCTTATTTTGTAATTCAATTACATTTCCCATGTATTTTGTAATTTTAAATTACATTTCATGGCCCAAAGTAATTTGTAATTTGTAATTCAATTACATTTTTCCAAGTAATTTGCCCATCCCTGACAATTTCAATAATTTAATAAAATTGTCCATGATAACTAGGGGAGAGCGTTTACCATCAATATCTCAATACAAATGATGAATCTTCAAGATAATCAAATTAATTAACAGAATAATTAAAGTACTTATCTTCTGTCTCTAAGTTCACTGACAGGTTAAGAAGAATCCGACAATTATCAAACTCCGGATCTCGGAAGCATATTGACTCAAGACTTGCACCACAGTATGCCCCTTCAGCTAGAACATAAAGACGAAATTCACTATCATCACCATAGGCACGAGGAGGCAACTGCTTTGAAGTTTTTATACACTGGAACTTCTATTGACCAATGACCCCAATGACCAGGATTTTGACAATGGTCTGTGAATTGGATTGGATCCACAGTTTAACGGCAGCCAGTGTGATTTTCGTTAACGATAACGATAACGAAAATGTTCGTTAACGAAAATAAAATGACTTCGTTAACGTTATAACTATAACTATAACTAAAAATATCAGTAACTATAACTATAACTATAACGAAAATAACACTAACGAAAATTCATCTTTATTTTCGTTAATACAAAAAATAAAAATAGGAAGTGCAATATGGACGATTCGACATAAATGAGAACGAAAAATGCGAAATTTTTATTGTGAAATTTGCCAGTTACTTTGGAAACTCGTGTATTCATGAAGCTGACTGTACCCATGCTTCAAAGGTTTTCATAGCTCTGAGTAAATTGTGAAACAGCGTATTAATACGCACAATTTTGCTTATAGACTTAATTATTGTAACTAAGTAGTAACTAAAATTAACTAAAATAAAAAATCCATTAACTATAACTATAACTATAACTAAAAATAATACTAACTATAACTATAACTATAACTAAAATAAAAAAATCATTAACTATAACTATAACTATAACTAAAATAAAATCTGTAAGGAAAATCACACTGACGGCAGCTTATGACAACATAGGCCGTTGACGCCGACAAAGATTAGTTTGGCATATTACAGCTATGTGAAGTTGCCTCCTCTTGAATTTAAGTCTCGCTACCTGCCTGATCATTTATTTTTTACACAGAGATAATTTTTATACTGATTTTCGTAGTCTGATAAATCTGTCAGAACAAATCTTTAGGTGGGTCAATAAAGGGAAATGGGCTGTAGTTCATGATGATATAACACAATAGAGAGAGTAAGAATGTTAAGAACAACCAAGTTTAGCAATGAGCCTCAGGATGTATACCTGTTTAAGCAATGATACTCACTTTGATTACTTTGATTATTTCGGCTGACAATTTTTAACCGAGTATCATTCTACAGAAAAAAATGACAACTAATATGTATATATGTATGTATTGTATATATATATATATATATATATATATATATATATATATATATATATATATACGTGTAGTATTGTATTGTATTGTATTGTATTTGATCATTTATAAAGCACTTCTCATAGCATAAGCCTTTCAGAAGCGCTCCCAGTGTGAGGTACTCCGAGGAAAAAGGAATAGTGGGGGGCCCAGACACTCAGTCATTTCAAGTTGATGTAAAAGTTTCGTTTTCACTACCAATTTGAAGGTAATGGTCTGTAGATCAATATTCGTCCGAGGGGAAAGCATGCAGATAAAAATTGAAGCGTGGGGGGCTCGAAAACCCCTCTGGCCTATGGGAAATATGTGTATTTTCTCCAGTCATTTCAAATAGATGCAAAAGTTTCGTTTTCAGTACCAATTTGAAGGTAATGGTCTATAGATCAATACTGGTCCGAGGGGAAAGCATTCAGATAAAAAAAAGAAGCGTGGGGGCTCGAAAACCCCCTCCAGCCTATGCAAAATATGTGTATTTTGCTCCAGTCATTTCCAGTAGATGCATAAGTTTCGTTTTTTCAGTACCAATTTGAAGGTAATGGTCTCTAGATCAATACTGGTCCGAGGGGAAAGCATTCAGATAAAACAATGAAGCGTGGGGGTTCGAAACCCCCTCCGTCCTTTGCGAAATATGTGGATTTTTCACCAGTCATTTCAAATAGATGCAAAAGTTTCTTATTAAGTACCAATTTGAAGGTAATGGTCTATAGATCAATACTGGTCCGAGGGGAAAGCATTCAGATAAAAAAAATAAGGGGTGGGGGGTTCGAAACCCCCCGGCCTATGCGAAATATGTAAATTGTTGTAACTTTTGATTGGATGGTCCGATCTGAACATATGTGGTATGTATGGATTCAGAATCATGAGCTTCAAGTGATATTAACATGTATATTCCACATAAAAGCGTGTATTGCACATAAAAGCGTGGGGGTTCGAAACCCCCCTCCGTCCTTTGCGAAATATGTGGATTTTTCTCCAGTCATTTGAAATAGATGCAAAAGTTTCTTATTCAGTACCAATTTGAAGGTAATGGTCTATAGATCAATACTGGTCCTAGGGCAAAGCATTCAGATAGAAAAATAAGGGGTGGGGGTTCGAAACCCCCGGCCTATGCGAAATATGTAAACTGTTGTAACTTTTGATTGGATGGTCCGATCTTAACATATGCGGTATGTATGGATTCAGAATCATGAGTTGCAAGTGATATTAACATGTATATTGCACATAGAAGCAGTGATGGTGCCAGTGTTGGCGCATATCCACAAAACTAAAGAAAGTATCATAAGAAAGTTGCTAATAAACCGGCTATAAGAAATTGAACGTACATATAGTTAAGTATTGCATATTGTTCTTGTCCAGCTACTTCGCACATGTACACTTGCAAAGACGTGTGCATTTCAATTTTGCCCTCATGCACTTGCAGAGAGAACAGGTACTTGTGCAAGTGCACTTCACATCCAGGTGGAATACATCCCTGGCGAGGGGCAGCGAGTTCATATGGGAAGCAGCTTGTCTTCCTCTTCCTTCCACCCACGATTAGTGGGGTTGTTCAAAGGCATCATGGACCTATGAGCTGTTGTCCATATGCTCGCTTGGAATACATTTCTTTTGAGATGTTGATCCAAAGCATCGGTTGTTGGGGGAATTCTCTCCACGTCCCTAGTCTTCTGTGAGAACACCTTCATTCGGACGAGGTCAACGTCAATGTCATCGTTGGAGTCATTGGAGTACAGCCTACAGACGAATTTCGCTGCCACTTCTTTCAGCCTTGGCGATGTTTGAAATGGAGTATCGACGACAGTTGCAAATTCCTCCATGAGGAATGGCACTTCGTGCATCAACTTGCAGCAGTATCGCTTACCCTTGAACTTGAACGAAGATCCTGATCCTGTAAATGCGTGAAAGAGGGTCATTGCTTTGCACGTTGTCGTTCCAAGGTTTGAGGCGATAGTGTTCAGGGAGATCATTCTAGTTGTCTTTGAAGGAGATCCAGATTTCTGCAGCAGGATTCAGAGCCTTGATATGATGGAAATTACTCAACAGAATTACGACAACATCAGTATATCCGGTATGAACCATCCCAAGTGACCACGTTTGAAGTGCGTGTAAGAGATGTATAAGGACACGAGTGTCTGCTTCTTCATGGTTGCATTGCTCCATTGGTGGACTGTTTCCTACATGACGGACTTCATCGCCTGCAGTGATGTACACATCCTTTTCATCCGGGAACTTTTCTTCGGATATCTTTTCTGACAGGAATGAGAACAGTTCCTTCTTGTTATCAACGTTTGCCAGGAACTTCTGCCAATTTCCTGGGACTTTGGCTGTAGCAGATACACGTTGTCGGGTGCCTGTTCCTCGTTTTTCCCTTGTCCCTCCTTTTATTGTCAATGCACGATACTGGTCCCAGACAATGTCTACTCTAGATGATCGTTTCAATTCATGGCGAACCCTTGGGCAGAAGCACTTGTTGAAATATGAATCAAAGGTCGTGCCTTGGATATTTGTACCAGGAACTGAATGTATCAGTACTCCACCGTCAATAACTATGAAGTCGAGAACATCTGGAGCAACTAGCTCTTCGTCGACAGAAAAGGCGCTACTGGTACCGGCTTCCATAATATATACCAACAAATCAGACTTTGTACAGGAGTTGAGGGACCCTGCGGATGACAACGCAGGCGGGTATGGAGAGGATTCGTGACGAAAAATTCCTCTAAATTACCCCCGCGGCTGTCTAGTACAACAAAAGCTTGCCCATAAAGCTCTGAGTGATCTTTGTAGTGCTGCATTTTCAACTTCATTGTTGTCTTCCTCTGCATCTTCTTCTCATGGAACAGCAGTAAGTTGTTTCGTTTGATGGGTGTTGTCAGAAGTTTTTCATTTGAGTCAAGCACACTCATCCTGTAGTTGTTGTACTGGTTTTCTCCCGTTGACTCGACTTCTTGAACAGAAAGGGCAGCATCCTCAGACTCACACACCTGGTTGTCTAACGTTACCAGGTCTTCACTGTCCTCCTCAAAAGGATTCCCCTTGCTCATCAACACCTTTTATGTGCAATACACGCTTTTATGTGGAATATACATGATAATATCACTTGCAGCTCATGATTCTGAATCCATACATACCACACATGTTCAGATCGGACCATCCAATCAAAAGTTACAACAATTTACATATTTCGCATAGGCCGGGGGTTTCGAACCCCCACCCCTTATTTTTCTTTCTGAATGCTTTGCCCTAGGACCAGTATTGATCTATAGACCATTACCTTCAAATTGGTACTGAATAAGAAACTTTTGCATCTATATCAAATGACTGGAGAAAAATCCACATATTTCGCAAAGGACGGAGGCGGGTTTCGAACCCCCACGCTTTTATGTGCAATACACGCTTTTATGTGGAATATACATGTTAATATCACTTGAAGCTCATGATTCTGAATCCATACATACCACACATGTTCAGATCGGACCATCCAATCAAAAGTTACAACAGTTTACATATTTTGCATAGGCCGGGGGGTTTCGAACCCCCACCCCTTATTTTTCTATCTGAATGCTTTGCCCTAGGACCTGTATTGATCTATAGACCATTACCTTCAAATTGGTACTGAATAAGAAACTTTTGCATCTATTTCAAATGACTGGAGAAAAATCCACATATTTCGCAAAGGACGGAGGGGGGTTTCGAACCCCCACGCTTTTATGTGCAATACACGCTTTTATGTGGAATATACATGTTAATATCACTTGAAGCTCATGATTCTGAATCCATACATACCACATATGTTCAGATCGGACCATCCAATCAAAAGTTACAACAATTTACATATTTCGCATAGGCCGGGGGGTTTCGAACCCCCACCCCTTATTTTTTTATCTGAATGCTTTCCCCTCGGACCAGTATTGATCTATAGACCATTACCTTCAAATTGGTACTGAATAAGAAACTTTTGCATCTATTTGAAATGACTAGTGAAAAATCCACATATTTCGCAAAGGACGGATGGGGGTTTCGAACCCCCACACTTCATTGTTTTATCTGAATGCTTTCCCCTCGGACCAGTATTGATCTAGAGACCATTACCTTCAAATTGGTACTGAAAAAACGAAACATATGCATCTACTGGAAATGACTGGAGCAAAATACACATTTTGCATAGGCTGGAGGGGGTTTTCGAGCCCCCCACGCTTCTTTTTATCTGAATGCTTTCCCCTCGGACCAGTATTGATCTATAGACCATTACCTTCAAATTGATACTGAAAACGAAACTTTTGCATCTATTTGAAATGACTGGAGAAAATACACATATTTCCCATAGGCCAGAGGGGGTTTTCGGGCCCCCACGCTTCAATTTTTATCTGCATGCTTTCCCTCGGACGAATATTGATCTACAGACCATTACCTTCAAATTGGTAGTGAAAACGAAACTTTTACATCAACTTGAAATGACTGAAGAAAAATGCACAGGCACGTTCCTCCACTAGAAGGTTTTAAGGTGAGAGAAAGAGGTAGAGATGCTACATGCACTAGAGAGGATTGTAGAGCATAGAGAAGGAGGAAGTCGATTCCATAGAGCAGTGGCGGCGCCAGGGTTTCAGGTTTGGGGGCTAAAACCCCAATTCCTTACCTTTCTCCCCTCCTCTCTGGCATTGGCAGTGATTTCCCACTTTTGTTTGGGGGGCTGAGCCGCCGATAGGGGGGCTTCAGCCCACCCTAGCCCCATGCTGGCGCCGCCACTGATAGAGAGGGACCTATGCACACAAAGGACCTGGATTGAGCCATTGTGGTCCTAACACGGGGAACAAAGAGGTCAAGCCGGTCAGAGGATCTGAGAGGACGCTTTGACGTAGCAGAGAGGGGCGGAGAATTTAGTGACAAAGATATTTTGGAGCAAGACCCAGTTGAGATTTGAGCATGAGAATGAGAACTTTGAATTGATGCGCACAGAGAGAGGAAGCCAATGAAGTTGTTCAGCCATAAATGTAGAGATGTGAGAGAATCGACGGGAGGCGCATGTAAGTGTGTGTGTGTGTGTGTGTGTGTGTGTCGGTAGGTGAGTGTAGGTGTACGTGTGTGTGTGAGTAGGTGTGTATGGGAGGGTGTGTGTTTGTGTGTTGTGTGTGTGTGTGTGTGTGTGTGTGTGTGTGTGTGTGTGTGTGTGTGTGTGTGCATGCGTGTGGGTCAGTGAGAGTAGGGGTGTGTGGGTGGGTGTGCTTTGTGTGTGCATTTTGCATGTGTCAGTGGATGTGTTTGTGGGTGTGCGTGAATGTGGGTGTGTGAGAGTAGGGGTGTGTGGGTGGGTATGCGTTTGTGTGTCAGTGGGTGTGTGTGGTGTGCGAGAGTAGGGGTGTGTGGGTGAGTGTGCGTTTGTGTGTGTGTCGGTAGGCGTGTGTAGGTGTGTGGGTGTGCGTGCATGTGGGTGTTTGGAGGTGTGTATGGGGTGTGTGTGTGTGTGTGTGTTGGCGGGTGTGCGCGCGAGCACTAAAAATAAAACTTAGAGTTAAACTAGCCTACTAAGTCCAACATTCATTGACGAGTTGTATGATAAAACGTAAAATGTAGCCTATAGGGGCCTACATCGCTGAAATTTCACAAGTTATGCAACTTATCAACATATATATGTAACTCAGTTTTGGGTACAAGAAACATTACCTTTTCAACAACATTAATTTTTATATCGTGACTACAACAATGGCGAGATTAAAGCATGAAAACTGGCCTGAAAATTTAAAGGGGTGGTCCATAAAGGACGGGGTCGCCTCCCTTCACCTTCCTTTTCCTGGCCTTGACCGCATTTAATAGCCCGCCCTTGGCAATATGTCTCCCCAGATCGACTGCCATATTCATAGAGCCCAAAATGACCCACATAATGCCAGCTGGTAGCCAGGTACGGCCCAATGTTGGTCCAAGGAATTAGGCTGTTACGGTCCCACACATTTCGCAGACGTTTGCATTGCAATGAAGTAGGCCTACTGCGCCTATAATAGAGCTCGCCTGACTGCATAATCCCTCTATCCACATGACTTCAATGCCCCACCCTCCTCTGGTTGCCGACTTCCGTAATGTACTGCCTCAACACGGGGTAATTTTAAGGGTTATAGGCTGCTTACAGACCGTAACATGACTCCACGAGTGAATGTCAACTTCATTTCTCGTGATAGGCCTACTAATTGCTCATTTACTACATGCCTGTCAAAATAAATTCTTATTTTATGACTGACTGACTGACTGACTGACTGACTGACTGACTGACTGACTGACTGAATGAATGAATGAGTGACTGACTCACTGAATGAATGAGTGAATGACTGACTGTCTGACTGAATGAATAAGTGAATGACTGACTGTCTGACTGAATGAATAAGTGAATGACTGACTGACTGAACGATTGAGTGAATGACTGACTGAATGAATGAATGAGTGAATGACTGCCTGAATGAATGAATGACTGACTGTCTGAATGAATAAGTGAATGACTGACTGACTGAATGAATGAGTGAATGACTGTCTGACTGAATAAGTGAATGACTGATTGACTGACTGAATGAATGAATGATTGAGTGAATGACTGACTGACTGAATGAATGAGTGAATGACTGCCTGAATGAATGAGTGAATGACTGACTGACTGAATGAACAAGTGAATGAGTGAATGAATGAGTGAATGAATGAGTGAATGAATGAATGAATGAACTCATCACTAGTATGGTGAATTGTCTGAACAGAAACTTTGAGATGTCATATTTACGATAAGCCTCCATCATTACGACTAATTAGTTGACAGAATGACTTTGTGATGGTTTTGTGCCCGCATCACTTTTTCAGCAAATGGTTTTCAAACGTAAACCATAAATAACTGATCAATGAAGAGAGAAAGCCTTCAGCAAGTAGGCCTACAATAATTATGTTGTCCTGCTAGGCAAAAGGGTCGCCCATTAATTATGTCAACAAATTTTAGGGAGTTCTTGACCCCCCACCTTGTCAACAACAGCACTGACAAACTTTCAAGGACCTCTAATAAAAATAGGCCTATGTCACAAATAACAGAAATATTTCTATGACCACTGATTTCTAAAACATTCAAAGTCGATTTTCACGAAATAATTAGAATTTGTATAGCGCTACATTTCAATGAATAACTCCTTAACCCCACATTAAATAACTTCTAATTGAGGCCCTTTATAGTGAGGCCTGGGGCCAAATGGCCCCGGTGGCCCCCCCTGTCCTAGGCCCAGTGCTAGATTAATGTGAAATTGTCACAAAAATTGTATAATTAAAGGTATAATAAAGGACTAAATATTTATAACTGTCAGTTAAATGTTTAATTTACCATTCTGAAAGGTCTGTGTGGGTTTGGTGAGGGCTGCAACCAGTCAATGATTAATTAATTTTCTATGAACGATTTGCATATTTAATTCATTGCAAGAAATAACATTTCATTTGTTGCCATAATAATTATTTGCTGATGCCAATTTGTATTGAACACTCTTGTCAAGAACTGTCAAACTTTTCCAAAACCTCCCCCCTCAATTTTGTTAATATAATTAATGGACGACAAGTAATTAAAACTTTCGAGTGTATAAAGTGAGCCACTAAACACTGAAGCTTTGGGAGTTACTACAAGACGCCATATTAATTAAGTGTAGCCTACAGTGCACTCTGACTCACTGTAGGCCTACTGACACATACATATAAAGTTACAGACTTCAGTTCATCCATAAAACGCCGACAACAAGGAGGTCCTTGCAAGAGTTGATGACTGAGCCCCTTTTGAAATTTTCTTGTTGACAAAGGAAAGTGGGTCAACCCCCCTCTTGTGCTGGCCAGGGGCGGTTGCCCCCTCTTCCCCCTTCGGTACGCCACTGCAGTTGTTGTAAAAATTTGTCTTCTACAATATCTTACCGTTACGATAGAACGAGGACAGTAGCGTCCTTTACCGAAACTTCCCGTGCAACATGCACCGAAAACATAGACAACCATGAGGCATTCGAGAAGGCGGATGCCCCTAACGTTCTGCCCGCGGCCACTCCATGAACCCATGTCATTGGGGAGGCATTTTGTCAGCCGAAAAGTTAATCCAATTAATCCGGAGATGTCATGTCCTTCCTTCGCTTCTACCTGACTTAAACTGAATGAGTAATCGCTCGCTGTGTGCTTTGGATTACCAGGCTGGATGGACTTTGAAGTATCGTGCAGGCGGACGAGTGTAGAGTGTGGTGTATGACGGGCAGGTGGGTCCAATTGGGCATGACAGCGATGAATACTTCAAACAGGCCTGTGCAGGTGGTTTTATGGTGATCATTACATGGCTACGCTTTTCGTTTCTTTACTTTAAGTGCACTTCATCACGAGATAATGAATGATAAAACTCATAATGGATCCTGTGGACCCTGTGTGTTAATTTTTACTTTTTAGGTGTGTTTACAGTGTTATAGGTATACATTGTTATTTTTGTCTGTGGATAAAAATGCTACTATATGTGTATAGTGGTGATCTGGATTAAATACAGTTCATCTGATCACCCCTCGTTCTCGGTTCAAAATCCAGTGCATCGTGTGAAAATGAAAATGACATGTCACAAGCCCTCCCAGCAGCGTGTTAAGTGGGTGGGAACGGCGTTCCCATTGCTCTCAAAATTCTTTGCTTACGTTCCCACTGCTCACCATTCAATGGAACCATGGTAACACATGCATTGCAATAAAAATGTCCTTCCGAGTTCCAACTGCTCACCCAAACCACTTTAACCACTGCCTCCCAGCATGCTGACATGGGGCAGACCCATATTTGTATAAATGCTGTCCTGCCAACACTTCCATAGGCATTACATTGGACCTGTTTGGACTCTGTATACGGTCCTATATTGGAATATGGATGGATTCTATATGGGGCTCATATATAGACATGCTTGCAGGGTTGATATACCCAAATGGGACCACAGGACCTATATGGGTCTCCTCAAATATCTCATGACCAGTATGACATCGAAATCCTCAAGGAAATCCATTCTTATGTTCTGTCATCGTTATTATAAACACAGATGATTTTCAACCAGAACACTTGAAGACTGGAACTCCTTTGTAATGTGCCTTTGGGAGCCCAATCGGGCATACACTGTCATAATGAGGTCATGTCATAACAAGGTCATGCTCTAAAGTCTTCCTGATAATAATAACAAGTCAGTAATTGAGAGACTGGATAATAGTTAAAGCTCAATGGACAACACAACAAAGACTACTATAAATTTTTATTGTTATTTTTCTCAAGCCACCAGTGAAGAAACTCTTGCAATTTAAGTCAAAAAATGATTGCAACTAGAAAGAGAGAGACTGTAAGTGAACTGACACAGATCCTTTTCAACGCACACAAAGTTAATAAAATGTCGACTTCAGCAGAGAAATAACTAAGAAAAGATTAAAAGTTACGAGCAGAGCTACAATAGATAACACTAAAAACGCATCTCACTCGATCATTCGCACTCTCTGCTAATGTACATGGTGCAAGCAAGCCGATACAAAAGGCTGGAAATACTTCGTACTATCAAAAACGCTACACATAAACACTTCTCTCTCGGTAATGTACAACAGTTATGCCATACTTGATGAACAGAAGTCAACTTAGTTTAACTAAGTATACTGTGGGTCTAAGTGAAGAGGCAAAAACCAAAGGCCATTATGGCTGCAGACATGCATAGAAACTTCAACTGGGGCGTTAAAGGTAAGGTCGGTAAACCAATTACACTACGAGATAGGATAGGTGTACAAAATTGGATATAAACCATATAAGCCTTTCACACCAAAAGTTTTCCAAAACAATTAGGAGAAGACCCAGAAATTAGGAAAAATTTCATCAACACACTTTGAGCAGGTACACAGTCTTGCGTGCAGTCAAGATGTTACAACTTAAATCAGACACAATAAAACTCTCAGGTTTTGTCTTAGAACTCTTTAACTGTATGATTGTCACACCAATTGTGAAAACAACAATGTGGGTTTCACAAAACAATAGGCCTCTTAAACAGCCACACTTTTCTCCG
This sequence comes from Aporrectodea caliginosa, assembly GCA_020284085.1. Taxonomy (NCBI): domain Eukaryota; kingdom Metazoa; phylum Annelida; class Clitellata; order Crassiclitellata; family Lumbricidae; genus Aporrectodea; species Aporrectodea caliginosa. The sequence continues at coordinate 146,097 of JACEVL010000203.1, forward strand.
TGGTCTCAGGAATTTTACCCAACAGTGACCCAGAATTAAGGCTTGCATAGTGTAAACATTGAAACTTTTGCTGATTTATATGTTAAAATAATAATTACAATAATAATATAAAAAAAATCATTCACTGTATCTCCAGACAATTTTTTAAATCTCAAGCCATCACAGCCACCTTGAATCAATAAATGTACTTTAACCCTTTAATGACGAGAGTGTACTAAAAGTGACTTGGAAACCAATGCAGCTCATTGTTAACACTTTAGCGCGAGCTGCATTGGTTAACTTTTGTACACTCTTGTTGTTAAGGTGTTAAAGCGTAAGTACAATTGTGACATAATCACAATTACTTCACTTTAAGTGACCATCAATTGGTGCCTTGGGCATTAGGATCAGGGCACTACAAAAGTAATTAAACGCTTGATTAATTTAAAATTCTTTGGATGCTTAGCGGCTTATACCAGTAGTCATTCCAGTACCTGAATTTAGGGACAAAGCGATGTTAGAGTTCTTTATAGACTCCATAAATCGTTACATTATCAGTAATAAAGTCCAAGAAATGATTATGGTTAATCTATCAAGATGGCAATAAACCAAAAACAATGTGGCTACTTCTGTTAAAATGGCAATAAATCGCACAATCTAATTACCAGGTTTTGTATGGTATATAATGGTGAAGGTAACAGAAGCGAAATGTTTCAGAAGCGTCATTCACGGTTTGACGTCCAAACACATTAACAGCAATGCAAGAGATCACTTCTGCACCTGAATGTATATCGTCACTGTCGAACTGAAGTGACATAAATTTGCTAACAGGAAGCAGATGATTTATTTTATACGATGGTATGTTTGCAGTGCAACTGTACGTGAGAGTGTGCCTGTTGAGACGTGTCTATGTGGAGCCTTTCCTCCATTTACTGTGGGTCCATAAAAAGAGTAAGATGTTAAATTGAAGTCTTAACACTGGGTAACACATAAGCAACTGGAACAGCAGATGAGCCGGTCTTCTCAGCCTATTCTGCTGGTGGAGGGAATAAATTTCTCAGTCGGGCAAACCTGGAAAATGAGTGAGAAACACAGTCTGTGCCTGATTGTGGCTTAAACGTATGATGTTTCAACGACTGAAGACAGAAAACCAAGATAAAGTTCCATGAAAAAGATTGAGCCAAGACCATATCACAGATGTTCAATGTTGTGTCAACTTCGAGTTTTCAATGATTCACAATAAAATTTTCAACAATTGACATAAAAATTTTCAATGATTTATGTTAAGATCTTCAATGATTCACATTAAAATTTTCACTGATTCATGTTAAAATCTTCAACGAAAATTCACGTTAAAAATTTCACTGATCCATGTTAACATTTTCAGTATTTCATGTTAATATTTTCACTGATTTAGGCTACATTAAAAATTTCACTGATTCACAATAAAATTTTCAGTGATTCATGTTAATATTTTAAAGGAATCATGTTAAAATTTGAACTGATTCACGTTAAAATCTTCAACGATTCACGTTAAAATTTTCAAAGATTCTATACAACCCGTCACACTCAACTCGACTGGCCATGTCATATCATAGATGGCTCAAGGTATCCCATTGCGAACAGTGAATAGAATTCACCATGACATAGGAGCCAAAGAACACTAGATGATTCACCAGTCTGTGCATGACCTACTTTCAAAGGACATTCGCTCAGAGTGTCGTATTACCAAAAGTTTTGAAATTTCAAACTACCTTGTTGTATAATTTGAGGAACACGAAAAATGAGCTCACAGAACAAACACTTCAAAGCAGTCAATCTGATGACCAGTAAAATAATGAGTCGTAGGACACAGGAAAGTGGCAGCATATGAAACATCACAAGCCTGAGCCGAGGTTTGGACATAGCAAAACACCAAACTAGTGTTATGAATGAAGAACGAGGGCTTGCATGTAAGTATTGTTTGCCATGTAACGGGTTGCGGATTGTCATCCCGATGAAAATAACGGTATGCGGAAGAAGTTTGTAACAAGAAAATTAGTGAAGACAAAACATACCAGACGCTGTTCAGGCAAATTCAGCTCTAAAGAGGGAATCCTTATAAGAAGAGTTGGGAGACAGAATAATAACAGCAAATTAGAAAATTCATTGAAGACAGATAATTTGAAGACAGATCATTATTTACAGAAACAGAGTAGCACCTAGAAAGTGCAAGGTGCATGAAACCATTACATGTATTAGAAGGTAGGAAAGAAAATAGATGTATCATTGTTGGCATGCATATCAGCATGCGGCGCAAGGTACGATTCCTCGAAGATGCAAATATTCTTTAATGATGTGGTGCTGAGTATAAGGCTCTCTCTATTACGTCACATCATCTGGAAGCACAAAGTCATCGGAGAGGACACACTGAGCATTGCAAGCAAACAAAAGATAAGCAGAACAGCCTGACAGACACTTCATACCAGAAGAAGCTACTGGAGAAGTGTCACATCCTTCGATCGACTAACAGGTGATGGAACAACACAAAGACCAAGTAGAGTAACCTTACTCTAACCATCAAGAACGTAGTGAAAATGTGTTGTAAAAACAAACGAACAAACTTCCACGTGCTGGAACGACAACTAAACCATCACACGTCACTCGCTGTAGAACTACAGTAAATTTCAACGCAACAGTTTCGTGTCGCTAGCCACAATACTGAAACTTAACCGCAAGACACATCAGGTGTACGAAAAGAATCTCTCAGGCACCAACCCATATCACCATTTTCAACAATTCAACGTATTTCACACATGAGAAGAATCATATTGCAAGTGGTATAATTTCAACAAAGTTAATCGCCATTTAGTAACTTAGCAGCTTAAATACAATGTTAAAATGTTGACCTATTAGACTACTGACATCGTAAATTGCAATACACCAGACTCTCCGTATAACATACAATCGGTTTTAGAATAATTATAACCTAGTTAAGACATACCTCCACTATCACGTAATTGTGTTACCTAGTTAAAACACACCTCCACTATAACACGATGTTGTAATTACATGGTACCTCTAAAAGCAACATTATCAGCAGAGTCCAGTATATATTCAAATGTTTCTACGGTAATCCTTTTCAAAAGACAGCTTTGAAAACTGTTTAATAAGGCAAAAATTACACAAAACACGTGTCATGTATTAATAAATTCACAGAATTTCTTAACAGAACTTGTGGTAAACGTTCAAAAGAATGCCACAGAGTAAAGGCCCAACTGCGAGAGACAGCCGTCATAATGTATCCTCAAACCTCAGCCTGTTCGGGCATCACTGGTTAAGGCCGTGGTTTCCAGTAAACTTAAAAACTTAACTAATTTCTCCCGGGAGTCATAAAACCGATTTGCTTAAACTACAACGGCTTCTGAATTCTACACAATGAGAAACCGCACAATAGGATGCTCTGTATCCCACTGCAAGAAGCTAATACAAAGCACTACTAGCATGAGCAAGAGTTGTACACAGCAGCGTACATAAGTTGCGCAAACTTGGTTAAACCGCAACAAGTAACATTCAAAACTTACGCGCATGCCAGAGCAGTTGGTATCGTGAGCTGAATTCACACAACGAATGTTCAATGTACAATTACATAGACAAGATTTCTATTATTGCTGTGAATTGTTTTTACATAATACATGCAATAAGTGACCCAAGAAAGACACCGAAACAAGAGGTGGTCATCATCAAAACCTGTAAATCTACATACGAGACTACGGAGCTTCATCAAACAATACAAGACAGATCTCTTCGGAAATAACTAGAAACAAAGACGAGAACAGCATCAGTCAAGAACACTCTGCTAACCAACAATTTTCCAAATCCACTTCCAAGTTATTCGTACGGTAATTCCATTTCCTGATGACATCACTCAACGACCTTAGGCATGTCTAAGCAATTAATAATAAATAAATAAATAATAATAAACATTATTTGAACTAATCCTCCAAAAGAAAGTCGATGCCAACCTGAGCCGCAACTACATACAATTTCCACTGCCAACATAAAATGCTGATCCTGCCCGTCAGAAAAAACCAGGTGAAACTATCCCGACATATCACAGTCACAATTGTCTACACGGTGGCTATCGTTATCAACCACATTACCATCTTCCACCACCACCACTACCACATCAGTATCAGTTCCTTGCAACCACTATCTCACTCGGTACACCTACTTAAGGAAAAGGACAACACTTATCATCGTCAACTCAATACATTACACGAAGCACTTTAAAGAAATGCTGCATCAACATCTAAACAAATCCAAGAAAGCACAACCTCAGAAAAAACTACACGAGTTAAATGCACGAAAAGTTGTCAGCATAGGAGGCAAAACAAACAAAGCATCAAAGAAAACAAACAACAAACAAGCAAGTGCAAACAGGTCTTAATCTTATGAGCAATCATTGTTTCGTTCAAAGTTCAACAAAAGTTACGCATCTCACACTAATTCAACCAAGCATCATTTACACAGACCACTTCATATGAATCCACCACACAAAACTTAAATATAAATAAGTATATACATAAATAAGTAAATATCTACATACATATATATATATATACATATATACATACATATGTATATCTATATATATCTACATTGATTTCACATGACCAACTTTATCAATACCCTTCCATATTTCAATGTTTAATAAAACCCCATACATTGCGAATATCTGTGTATATTAAAGTTTACCAATAATTAAATGTTGCAACATAATATAGATAATATTTATACCCAGACTAACTTATTTACCCATACTAAAAATCCTAGATATATTTTTATCCATCTTTGAGTAACCAAATGAACAAAATGAATCAAATCAGAATATATATCATTACTACTCCTCACTAGACATATATTATATTATATCCAGAAAAATGATTATGAAAACTTATCAAATATATAGCAAAGCAATCAGTATGTGATACCATACAGATGCAAAAACACACATACATATACATTCCATAAGCAGTTATACATTATATAATGTATGTATATACATATAAGAACATACTGTATTCTAACCATCAGCTCATAAAACTCACAATGGTGGGAAATCTGAGCACATTAGAAGGGTCCCTTTTGAGCTCGATATTGTGAAAAGACCCCTTTGAGTAAACCAGGTGCAGTTACACTACTCTATGCGTAAAGCATATTCAATGATAATTATATAGCTCGACTGTATACTTGTCAAACATAGATAAACAAGGATAAATAAAAACTTAATTGTGTCATTGCTAAAACATTCAGCTTACTTAAGAAATGAAATGATTAACTCCTATCAATGTAGCTCTAAACCTTAAGCAACAAATATTTTAAACAACCTCAATAATAAAGGATTCTTAGAATCTATGCAAATATTGTAATCTATACAAATACAGTAAACAATCTTAATACTAAATGATGCTTAGAATTTATACAAATATTTTAATCTATACAAATATAGTAAACAATCTTAATAATAACTGATGCTTCGAGTCAATACATATTTTTAATTTTATTTAGTAAAACTGAACGAAGCTGTTACCATGAATTAAAAGGAAACTTGCTGCAGCTGGGTATTTGACTATGAAACAAGATGTACACAAGTCTACACAGATTACTGCATTGCAAAAGAATATTTTGCATAATTTAATTACAATTTCAGTGTTTCATTCTTATAAGTTCAACCCTTTTAAATTTCATGCTTTGATAAGTATGCAAGTAGTTCTGTAAGTATTTTACCGCTTGCCTTAAACTTGACCTGTTGTAGTGTAGTAGTGAACAAGCCACAATTTTGTTCAGAGAGTGCCACACATTTTAAATGGTGCATGTATTATTATAAAGCGCATTGTAAGAACCCTCAAAAGCCCATTAAAATGGGCATCAGTGGGGAAGGATCTAGCCCAATTAATTCAATTGAAACTGAGCAGATGTGAGACTACCTATGTTTGTAGAAAACTGGACTACACACCTTTTTATTATTATTATACATTTATAAAGTGCCACAGTCTAATAATGACCAAGCATCAAGCGAAAGTGCTGAGCAATTATAAGTGAAGGAATTGCTCAAGGTAACTGTCTCAGAGGAGGCTTGAATCCATAATCTCTGTGTTACAAAGTGAGCACTCTAACCAATCCACTTCCTTTTTCCCACTTGCTATATTTGTTACATGCACCTGCATCACCCAGACCATTTTGTTATTGCTCTGGCAAAAGGAATTGTCCAAAAAATAGTTTTTTGGATATGTAGGATATCTATCGGGCAATACCAAACGATAAGCGATCTTCACCTTCCGTGTCGTTCACACTTGGATAGCCAATAACAAACTTCTTAATCTTTCTAAGACTGAAGTCCTTCTCTTTCTGCACTGTCAATAAGACCGCAAAATTTCATCCTGTTGTCGAGTGGGTTACTTAATTTTTTGAGGAAACACCTCAACTCTAAACTTTCATCACAAAGAAAATACTGTCCACGCACTTAAATTACTTATCTAAACAGATTAAAAATGCAATATAACATTAAAGCAGTTGAATTAAATGATTTCTTCTAATTACTTATTGGGTGATACTTAAATCAGCAAGAAATTTGCCACAGAGATAACGCATTTCAAACTGTTACGTACAAACAGGATGTATAAACAACAGACAAAAGTGTACCGTTGGTTCAAAGATATCAGATAAAATACTGGAAAAGAGTAACAACAAGCAGAAGAAAGACCTTGAAAAACATTCTTTACATCACACAGCAAATACTAAGAAGCAAATCAAATGCATGGCAAACATTCACATAATCAAAGCAGAAAAGCAACAGAAGGTCAATTGCATCAACACTTTCAAGTATTAACATGCTTATCTATGTCAGACTGTCAATGGGGTAACCTGTCAATGGAGTAAGGAGTAACCTGTCAATGGGGTAACCTGTCAATGGGGTAACCGGTAATATGTCAATGGGGTAACCTGTCATTGAGGTAACCTGTCAATGGGGTAACCTGTCAATAGGGTAACATGTCAATGGAGTAACCTGTCAATGGGGTAACCTGTCAATGGGGTAACCTGTCAATGGGGTAACCTGTTAATGGGTAACCTGTCAATGTGTAACCTGTCAAAGGGGTTACCTTTCACTGAGGTAACCTGTCAATTGGGTAACCTGCCAGTCCAAAATCAGCTGCTGGTCAAATGGGGCTGGCACTGCACAAGCAGCAAGTCAGGGACTTATCCACTGTACCTATTGGTTGATGTCTCCGTCTCAAGGGACTGATCTTCTGGATGTTGACCTGATTACAGCTTAGCATCGGTGCAGCATCGGCTGGTGATTAGTGCACTAGACAGTGGCACTATAGGAGTTACTAATAAATATTACTAATAATTAATTATATCATAGTTTTTCAAAGCCTGGTAGAGAAAAGGTCATGGAAGGTCATATATCAACATCCATATAACTCTGATTAACAGATGTTGATGTGAACATTAAAACTTTAAAAAAATTATGCAGCATCACAAGACTCGTTCATAAATAGGTCATGACTACCTTCGTTACACTGTGATCAGAGATTTTTAAAATTTACTACTCTTCCCATTTATCTTTTTCTGCCTAAACTAGAATTTTACTCTAGACTTTTGTCTGAAATGGTCATAATTGTTCAGTAAAAGATTCAATATGACCGTTTCAATCAGGTTTTAAATATCTGCATGCTAAATGATAAATTAACCGCTTTTGCGAACACAGAGTAAAAACCGTGTCCTTCCCCCGCTCAACAAATGCAGACAACAAAAGATATTCAGCATGATCAATAAATTCACAAATCATTGAAGATCAAGGCTCAAGCAAATAATTGCAAATTCAGTTCCTGTGAAGGCAATAACATCCAACAACCGGCTGTTTTCATCTCTGACCCGCACTTGGTTCCAATTCTCAATGCCGTGTGTCTCGCATGATTTAAATAATGCTAATATTATTCTGTTTGTTAAAAAATTTGCTTTTCAACAGACCAATAAATATGCCATGAGGCTCATATGCAGAGAGATCTGACATGTAAATAATTTTGACTCAGAAAAAGATGGATTTTAGGCAAAATGAACCTCCGCATTACAGGTCATACTAAAAATTTACAAAATGAGTGAATAGAAAAACTTGAGTATTTAAAAACATTGAATATATTATTTAAAAGAGCTGGGCTAATCTCAGTTGCAAGATATTAATATTTGACATTTCATATCTTCTTTTTATGTAGATGCATTTTGTGGAATCTTCTATCATTAAAAATGCAGAAACTCTGTAAAGTCTGCCTCGGTCTTTTCAGAAGGAAACTATTTCCCAAGTGGTGCCACATATGTCTGAATGCCACCAAAAATCTACAGCATCACGAAACTCCACGTAAGCAGAAACCCGCCCTTTCATCATATGCAGAATAACCTTAAAATTGTTAATCAATTAATTACTCAGCAATAACAAGCAGCGCTACAGTCCACAGACAAAAAAATTTACGAACAGAATAACTAAACACCCTAAAAACAGACTAAACATTCATCTGATGCTCGAAAAGTAATCAATAAATTAAACGAATTAACAGTTCACAATCAAAACGAATAAGATTCTGGAAAGGAATGCCACACACGCAGATAAAATCCGTAAAACTACAACTACTATATGGAGCTGGATTGTCGTGAATCACTCAGTGACTGAGCGATAACAGAAAACTTTTCACCTCAGTGTATGTATCATCATCGTGTACAACGCTCGCCGGATATGACCAGAATTACAAGACACACACATAAATAACCACAAGTTCTCGATCTGTAGCAAAATCAAGCGTCAGAACGTATCTACAGATAAGTTTAACGTCAAAGCATATGTAGAAAAAAGAACAACAGCATAGGTCGACATTGCATAAGTTTAAAGCATAAATTTAAAAAATTGGTACATGTACACGTCGTGCGTTCATTATGCAAACTGCCTGACTAGCATCTCCACCGCCCATGCACGGTTGCGTTACAGATGCACGCATTGCATACGAAAAACACGTCTCGTATAAAACCCGACATATACGCACATGTGGGATGATAGTAATTGACTTCAAATTGCCAATTCTTTTGCTTGCGTGCATGCATGTAAGTTATCTGTGTCATTGTGTGTGTATGCGTGTGTGTATCAGTGTGTGTATGTATGTGTGTGTATGTGTGCAGGCGCGCATGAGTGTATCTCCATGTCAGAGTTTGTGCAAGCAATCAAGCAGACCAAAGATGGATCTGTGTACAATGCGCCGGTGGTGCCTTGCTCCAGGAGGAAGACCCATGGAATGGTTTTAGCGTATGAAGTCGTCCTCAGTCGGAGGAACCGTTTCCAAGGAATCTCATCATGGCGCCTATTCCTCCGGTCATTCCACCAGATGCACCTCTTGAGTCACCACTCACTGACTGGCTGGCTTCCTCCACCTTTTCAGAACATAAACAAATACACTGATTAATTAACATAGTGTATAATAATAATAATAATAATAATAATAATCTTTTCTCTAATGAAGCGCCTGAAAAACGCACTGCGCTGTACATTTACATGTTATGCAATTAAACAATTCACAAGAAACTACTAACAGAGACAGACAGCCTGCAATACAAGCTCATTGTACTTTTGCTGCAGCCTACAAAGGCATGAGCTAAACCCAGGGCCTTACAGGAATCGAACCGGGTCCGTGAGCACTTCAGGCAAGAGTGTTATCCTTTATACCATCCCCCTCCCCATAAGAAGACTACCTCATAGAAGCACCTAAATGCATAGATAGATATACACATGCATACATATAATACATACTTACATATATACATACATACAATGTTGAATAAGAATGGCATGCAGGAACATGCACTACACTCCAACCATAAGGGTCAGCAGCATATTATAAGCTAACAATGTTTATTTTAGGCAACCACTTGGAAACCTATCATAGCACACACCACCTGACTCAGGTAGCAGTCTTAATTTGATAACAGTGGTTTGAAGTGGTCCATAAAAATTGTATTGCATTCGCAAAATAATACATCACCTATTAAAACACAAACTACTTAAGGAAGCGCAATGTGCAATGATTACCTTTAAAACAGATAAAATAAAAAGCTAAATCAGAGCCAAATTTAGATATAAGTGACCTCAGCCGAGGTCGCTTTCTAGATAACCTGGAAAATGGTCTTTTTCGTAATACCGTGATTATTGATTTTTGCATCTAATTCCTTAAATTCTGAAGCTAATAATCGCTGTATAGCTACCCATATTACTCCACATGATGCATTAAGGCCTAAAATCTGGTATTAACACATCTGGTAGAGACAGTTTCAATATTTATAGGTGATTTTCTGCCAAATGCTATCTTATATTTTCTATAAAAGTGCATAAATTTTGGGCCAAATGTTCCGAAATTTTACCCGATTTTCTGACGGCTATAAGCTTAACTGTTAATAAGTCCAATTCCGACAAGTGGTCCATTCTCCTGGCCGAAGTCACATATGATGTTTATAATAATAATAATAATAATAATAATAATAATAATAATAATAATAATAATAATAATAATAATAATAAGGCAATTTACATAGCGATGTAGCTCAGGCAAGGCTGAAGAAATGCCACTGTACATGAGTTAAAAAAATCAATGACAGTCATATGAAAGCTTTAAAAGATAGGTAGGTAGATGCATTAATGGGATGCTACTAAGTTTCTGTACTGTCAAGTACCAGGATAATTTAAGTAGACCCTATTACGTTGGCATAATGTAATCTAACTGTATACGATTAAGTTGTCTCCCAGAATTACCACCAGACGAAACCAAACAAAGAATTCATTTACTTGTAGTCGGCTACAGATTGTCTGGTACATCTTGCTGTTGAGCACTATCTCGGAAACTCCTTGCAGCTCAAAGTCTGAGTAACACTTCTGCAACAGAAAGCAGACATTTAACAATGGAATGCAAGGTGATATGTATTTTTTGTGTTTAGTGTTTATCCAAGTCATTCAGCTTGAACAGAATGAATTTATGACCATGCAAAAACAATCGCTCTATGATTCTGTCAGGAGGTCTCGCTGCATCTTTCCACTGTCTTAAATCCTGTCTTTTCTCTCTCTCAGGGTATATCGCACTGGGAGCGCTTCTGATTGGAGTGCATAGTGAGAGGCGCTTTAGAAATCTTCAAATATACATACAATATAATTATATTTTTATAATAAAAACAATAACAATATTCCATTACAGAGGAACTCGCTGTACTTGCTGGAGTATCAATTTGTAGTGTATCATCATACATAGGCCTGTGTATACTTTATACGTTGGGTTTTATACAAGATACGTTTCTCGCATGCATGCATCTGTATTGCCACTGCATATGGACAGATGGAAATGTGTTTTGTTAGTCAGGCAGGTTGCATACATAATGAATGCAGTGATTGAAAATCCAATCTCGGCTACCGGTATATTCTTTCCAATTTGCTAACATGAAGTTCGAATTAGAATAAAAATATTGCAATTTTATTATCATCAAAACTTACTCATTTGCCTGTTGCTGAATTTTTCATTGCTATTGAACTACAACACATTTCAGCTGCCAAAACGTTTTTTGAAGGTGGCATCCTATATAATTTTTTATGGTACAAACACCATATATTCAGCTCCCCAAGTCTTCATTGATGTAAATGAAAAATCAACTGAAAAGGACTTCATAGGGCAGTGTTAAAAAGGTGTTGAGCGTACCCTAGAGATATTTGTTAGACAGGTGAGTTGATACGGATGAAGAGAGAGATCGGATCTTTCGTTTAACCAATCAACGAGCATCTTTATCTGAGCATTGTACCACATCTGAAACAACAGCAGTAACACAGATTACTTTCTAGGACATCAAAGACCCATCCTGTTGTCTTACTGACTTTCTAACACACTGAGATCTCTGTTTAATACAATAAATGGTTCTTCGGTTGCATGCACTGCAACAAAAGCTGTTCTTGCTCATCAGAAGCACTCCCAGACTAGCAAAAAGAACAGCAAAAATAGCAGATGACTTTTTATAATAATCTTTGTTTATTGATTCAACCCTGACATGAACGCAGTATGATTACACGTCATAGTATGAACAGATGATCACAAGCTATTAGAGAGTCGAATTAACTGTTTTGGCAGCCATGCAAGGCACTCATCTGTCCTACTACTCACTTTACCAACACCATCTGGTGAATAAAAGGCTGAGTTGACCTTTGGGAGGGTAGCGGGAATCGATCCCGCGTCCATAAAACTCTTCGTGCCATAGTGTAAACCATTCACCTTGTTGCCTCGACATAGGCCCACAGTGTGTACAGTGGAGACCCATTTACTCATTAATCCAAATGGTTACATAACTTACATCATGAGTCATGACCCTATGACACATAAACCTATTTAATATGCATCACACAGAAACTTCCGGTGTAGCCTTGTACCAGAAAGTATCAGCTGTGCACAGTTGCCTGGGACAAAAAGTAACTATCGTTAGCTGAAACTATAGGGGCAATACAGACCCAAAACAGCTGAACGGAACACACTTATTAGAAGCTACAACGAGGTAAATTCTGGTACTTATATATGCCGCTGCTGGTCCAGTTAACATCGGAAGAAGCTTAGCTGCTGTCTCAGCCAATGTGACAACTGTGTATCCATACACATGGCAGTTCCAGTTACTTTTCCATAACCAGACAGCAATGTGGTCGTTCAAAGTAATTAGACAAAGTTGTCTGATACCAGACTACCGTGCAAGTGCATTCACATCAGACTGCCTATGTCTCTGGGATTTCTAGCCATACTAAGACTTACATTAATCATACATTACTGCATTTCAATGCAACCCTCTTAATCCGTGGTCTGTTAACACATGGTCATGGTGACTTTGGCTCTCAATGACCACACGCAAATGGGTTTGCACTGTAATAACATATACCTTAACTACTTGACAGAGAAATATTTACTTAATCAGAATAATTTGTTTGAGTTTGATCATAAACAGCTGTCAATTACATAGACTATGTTTTCATCCTCTATCATTGTCTCACCAGGTTATAGTCCAAGCTCAATGATGATTTGGGTAAACACTAAACACTTACAGGAAACACTAAAGGAAACACATATCTCCTGTAAATGTAGTTTGCACAACATCCATGCCTCTGATGTGTTAGATGTGGGCATTATAAATTCATCACAGTTGCAAACAACGTTTTTTCGTTTTTAATTTTTTTCCCAAAAAAGTCGGTATTTCATTTTTTGTCACGTTTTTCCGTTTTTATTTTTTTAAGTTACTTTATTCATTATTTACTTTCTGCTATTATTTGTTTAATTTTATTTTTGTCTGATATCCCTTATGCTGTCTCTGTCCTTTCAAGGATTCATCTAATTTACATCACTATTTAATGTCATCAGTTGAGAAATAAATAGCACAGTACAGGAAATAAAATTTATAAAAGTTATTTGAATTTCTAAGTTACCGTATTCAAAATGCGAAATGTTGTCTTTGTACACAGTAATCTCCGATTGACTGATATCACTGCATAATAAGTTCTTATTTAAGTCTAAATTGTAAGTATAATTTTTAATTAAGTACACTCCAGTGGCGTAACCAGAGCTTCCCAAAAATTACGCAGATTCCAACCTCTCTGAGGGTAGGGGTCTGGGAAGGGGGCTGTAAGGAACTTTTTATTTGGGGGTTTGTAATGGTGCATTTTGGAGACCATCTTTTGGTTAAAAGTAATAACACTTTACATCAGTTCTTTGGGAAATTATATAATTTCATAATTAAATTATATTATTTTGGTTTTTAAAATTGACTCAGCTGAAAAGTCCGAGCTACCAATGTAGACTAAAACAGACAGACTCTACAATGAACTGCAATAAACTAAAGCATTGAAAATATTTAATTTGTACAAAGTATAGACTTATAATGTACATTAGTTGTCAGTTTTCTATGCACCGTCAGACTGTTACAGATATAAAAAAATTAAACTAACAGATTAACAAATTTTTGGACTTTTCTAGAGTCGGTGCATTGTCGCTGTGTGTGATAGGCCAAATGTATACTTGCAAATGCTTTCAGGAATCAGGATGATTTAATGAATGTGAAAACTTTGCTGGCAGTTGCGTACATATTGCCAACTACTGGTATTGTGCACGTGTCACATATTGCTAGACTGAGACTATGACTTTTGCAGTGTAGGCTACATATTTTGCGAGGCCAAAACTCCTCATTTGTGCCTGAACACCTCTTGCAATCCAATTACTATTTACCAAGACCAAAAAAGACAAGAAAAGAATTATTACAGCAGAAATTAGTTTACTGCAGGAGATCACAGAAATTTCAAGACTTCAGAAAATAAGAAACGCTGCCATTATGGATCGAAACAACTCTGCTAGACAAAGTTGTTCAATGAAGACTCCGATGGTTTCGACATATAATATTATAGACAGAATGCCAGTTGACAGAATCTCACACACTGCACTACATGCAAGATTCGAAGGAAAAAGACACTAAAGCAGAGCGAGACAACGCAGGAGGATATAACGCCACTTTGACACTAAGGAAATTGACAAATGACCGAGGAAATGCAGATCATTCATTCGTACCCATCGCCGACAAATGGCTGGCGTCAGAAACTGATGATGGTGGTGTGATGATGATGATGATGATGATGATGATGATGATGATGATGATGATGATGAGGCAATGCAGATACATAGCGATAGGCTTTTTTCAATATGATGTACAAAGATAATTAAAAAAGAATAAAATAGCAATAATTACAAGCAAAGCTGAGATAGGTCACTTACAACGTATTTCACACATTTGCTGACTTCACATGGATTCACTCTCCTTTCCTCCCTTTCCTCCATTTCGCTCTCTTCCTCCCTTTCCTCCATTTCGCTCTCTTCCTCCCTTTCCTCCATTTCGCTCTCTTCCTCCCTTTCCTCCATTTCGCTCTCTTCCTCCCTTTCCTCCATTTCGCTCTCTTCCTCCCTTTCCTCCATTTCGCTCTCTTCCTCCCTTTCCTCCATTTTGCTCTCTTCCTCCCTTTCCTCCATTTCGCTCTCTTCCTCCCTTTCCTCCATTTCGCTCTCTTCCTCCCTTTCCTCCATTTCGCTCTCTTCCTCCCTTTCCTCCATTTCGCTCTCTTCCTCCCTTTCCTCCATTTCGCTCTCTTCCTCCCTTTCCTCCATTTCGCTCTCTTCCTCCCTTTCCTCCATTTCGCTCTCTTCCTCCCTTTCCTCCATTTCGCTCTCTTCCTCCCTTTCCTCCATTTCGCTCTCTTCCTCCCTTTCCTCCATTTCGCTCTCTTCCTCCCTTTCCTCCATTTCGCTCTCTTCCTCCCTTTCCTCCATTTCGCTCTCTTCCTCCCTTTCCTCCATTTCGCTCTCTTCCTCCCTTTCCTCCATTTCGCTCTCTTCCTTCCTACCCTCCATTTCGCTCTCTTCCTCCCTTTCCTCCATTTCGCTCTCTTCCTCCCTTTCCTCCATTTTGCTCTCTTCCTCCCTTTCCCTCCATTTCGCTCTCTTCCTCCCTTTCCTCCATTTTGCTCTCTTCCTCCCTTTCCTCCATTTCGCTCTCTTCCTTCCCTTTCCTCCATTTCGCTCTCTTCCTCCCTTTCCTCCATTTCGCTCTTCCTCCCTTTCCTCCATTTCGCTCTCTTCCTTCCTTTCCTCCATTTCGCTCTCTTCCTCCCTTTCCTCCATTTCGCTCTCTTCCTCCCTTTCCTCCATTTCGCTCTCTTCCTCCCTTTCCTCCATTTCGCTCTCTTCCTCCCTTTCCTCCATTTTGCTCTCTTCCTCCCTTTCCTCCATTTCGCTCTCCTCCTCCCTTTCCTCCATTTCGCTCTCTTCCTCCCTTTCCTCCATTTCTCTCTCTTCCTCCCTACCCTCCATTTTGCTCTCTTCCTTCCTTTCCTCCATTTTGCTCTTCTTCCCTTTCCTCCATTTCGCTCTCTTCCTCCCTTTCCTCCATTTTGCTCTCTTCCTCCCTTTTCGCTCTCTCTTCCTCCCTACCCTCCATTTCGCTCTCTTCCTCCCTTTCCTCCACTTTCGCTCTCTTCCTTCCTACCCTCCATTTGGCTCTCTTCCTCCATTTCCTCCATTTGGCTCTCTTCCTCCATTTCCTCCACTTCGCTCTCTTCCTTCCTACCCTCCATTTCGCTCTCTTCCTCCCTTTCCTCCATTTCGCTCTCTTCCTTCCTTTCCTCCATTTCGCTCTCTTCCTCCTACTTCCTCCTCCATTTCGCTCTCTTCCTCCCTACCCTCCATTTCGCTCTCTTCCTCCCTTTCCTCCATTTCGCTCTCTTCCTTCCTTTCCTCCATTTCGCTCTCTTCCTCCCTTTCCTCCATTTCGCTCTCTTCCTCCCTTTCCTCCATTTTGCTCTCTTCCCTCCTACCCTCCATTTCGCTCTCTTCCTTCCTACCCTCCATTTCGCTCTCTTCCTCCATTTCCTCCATTTCGCTCTCTTCCCTCCTAACCTCCATTTCGCTCTCTTCCTCCGTTTCCTCCATTTCGCTCTCTTCCTCCCTACCCTCCAGTTCGCTCTCTTCCTCCCTTTCCTCCATTTCGCTCTCTTCCTTCCCTTTCCTCCATTTCGCTCTCTTCCTCCCTTTCCTCCATTTCGCTCTCTTCCTTCCCCTTTCCGCCATTTTGCTCTCTTCCCTCCCTTTCCTCCATTTCGCTCTCTTCCTTCCCTTTCCTCCATTTTGCTCTCTTCCTCCTACCCTCCATTTCGCTCTCTTCCTCCCTTTCCTCCATTTCGCTCTCTTCCTCCATTTCCTCCATTTCGCTCTCTTCCTCCCTAACCTCCATTTCGCTCTCTTCCTCCGTTTCCTCCATTTCGCTCTCTTCCTTCCTACCTTCCAGTTCGCTCTCTTCCTTCCCTACCCTCCATTTCGCTCTCTTCCTTCCTTTCCTCCATTTTGCTCTCTTCCTCCCTTTCCTCCACTTGCTCTCTCTTCACTACAAGATGTAACAAAGTCAATTTATTTTATTTTCCTGTTTCCTCCATTTTTTTATAATAAAACGACGTTTTTTCCGTTTCCTCCCTTGTTTGTACCGTTTTTAACAACTATGAAATTCATGCTATAATAATAACAACTAGTGGTGGTGGAGTGGTCCATGTTCTGTGCCTTGTAACCAGGGGTTCCAGGTTCGAATCTACCTCAAGCCACTGCGTAGCGACCTTGGACAAGTTGCTCACCCACAATTGTCTGTGATGAAAGCCACGGAAAACCACCTCACTTATCTCATCCCCAGGCAGCATAAAAGCCAATGGACCTGCCTTCGGGCCGAGACCTCATCAATAGGGTAGTCCCTAATTCACGGTCAAAAAGTGAGAAAATCACTGCATATTTTTGCAAAACTCAAAAAATTCACGGCACCGTGCAGCTCCCAGTCACAATTTCTGTATTATGTTGATTTAAAAAAAAGTTTTAACTTCAAACTAAACAGTGGTCACAGACACAGTTATCAATGAAATCACAGTGATTGTCTATGATTTTTTAAAATAACTGTCTAATATATAGTTTGTCAATTGTCAGTATAAGTCACTTATTCATTGATCGTAAATAGAGAATAGGCTTAAGTAATAGCCATCATTCTTGGTAGTCTGAGTCTACTCTATGATAAACGAGTATTTATTCCGTTTTTACTAGGGGACTCGGGTATACCCTACCCGCGCGGACCGCCAGGGTCCCGCAAGTTTACAAATTTCACCTTGCTAGGGGGCCGCCAGTCACGTGTACAGACCCGGTTTTATGTCGTGCCGACGTGAAGTTTTGGGGTTACAATGTTAATTACATATAATAGAGAATGTGCAAATGAGTCTGATCGTGTCTGCAACGTACTATTAACAGTTACTTAGTGTTCTAGCTGACAGCAATTATACCAAGGAGATAAAAATGTGCAATGCAATTGAGACAGCATATAACAGTTACATGTGACAGGTTCCATAAGTTGACTGCCTATTATTATTGTATTGGTACTACTACTGCTGCTGCTGCTGCTGGTGCTGCTGCTGCTGCTGCTGCTACTACTACTACTACTACTACTACTACTACTACTAGGTCTACTACAACAACTACTTACTACTATCATCATAATCATCATCAGCCTATTTATTATTATCACTACATGCTGAGTTGTAAGCCTATTGGCCTGGTAGGAATAGGGACTTTGGGAAGGCATGCTACCTGACGTGACGGGTAACTGTACGGGTACGGGTATACCCGCGGGTGCGGGTAGGGTCGGGTCGTAATTTTGAAAGCAAAGTACGAATGGGTCTGCACCATGCGGGTAAGGGTTCTGTGTTACGGGTAAAATTCGGGTAGCAAAAATGCTGTACCCGCAAACCTCTAGTCTTTACTTGTCAGCGACTTCATTCACTCCTCAAAACAGAAATTCTTAAATTAATTTAGTGGTTCCGCGCTGTTTTTGGTCGTCGGCGCCATTTTTGACGTGTTTCGCAACCATTTTTAACGTGTTTTTACAAAAAAGTGCTGAAAATGTGAAAAATCACGGAAAATCACGGCAAAAGGCAAAATTCACGGCAAACGGCGACATTCACGGTTTCCGTGATCTCCGTGAATTCGTGATTTAGGGACTACCCTACACATCAATAACAACCAGTAGCTGTGGAAATCTGAGTTTAACTTTTCTTCCAGTTGTCCTTACTTCAAAGAGATTCAGTATGTACAGTTCGTCGGCGACCTTCTGTCGAATCTGATCCAGACTGACCCTCATAAAGCTAACGTACGATCGACCAAGTTCATCGGTCGGTTTCTAAGAAAACACATTGGAAACAGATCAGTCACAGCGTACAATACCAACATAACATCAGCGTAACATAACACAAGCTCTACAGTTTACCTTACTTGGGGCAAAGTGGTTCAGTATGTTCAGCCTTGCAGGCGACCTTCTGTCGAATCCACCCAGACTGACCCTCATAACCCTGGGCAACGTACCTTCGACCAAGTTCATCGGTCGGCGTGAAACTCCGACACATTTGAAACATAGTCAGTTACAGCCTGCAGAAATCCAACATGCTACAACAGTGCTCATAACACATGTACATACGTTGTTTATCGGACACAATAGCCGATATTTAGAACACCTACCTTGCAATGAGGAGAGTACAGGTTTGAGGCTCATCCCCCCGAGATGGTTACTGCGTAGAAACCTTGAGCAGGTCCTTCTCTCACAATTGTTCAGTACCACTGATGCTTATAATTGGTAATTAGATAAAAGGTACAAAATAAAGTAATAATGATTTAATTTATGCTACAAACCACTGCACTCTGTATTCTGAAGGAATAGAGAGTACATCTAACATGATGACAAAAGTGGAGGCGTGATCATGACCTTCTGTAAATACATGAACACCATTCTATTCAATTGTGGTTTTGTGCTGTAATGTCAGAAGCGCCTCTGATGAGGAGTTCCTCGTGAAGTGGTGCTATATAAAATTTTTAATTATAAAATTTTACATTTATAAAAATAATGTTAATGTCGGGAGTCACAACTCAGCTTTTAAATATAACTGCAAAGATGTAACCAATCTGGCCACAAAAACCAATTTTACATTCACAATATCGACAGAATCGCAGAAAACTGTATAAAAGGGTCAGGTATGACAAGGCAGTGTCCTACCGTTAAAGACAAAATTGAGGAGAAGAGAGAACTCTGATCGTATCGAGCGAGTTTGCCAAGAGTATTTTCTAGAACACTCAACAGCTGCAAGAAGAGAAACAGAAGCATATATACAATGAAATGCAAAATATTAACTTTAAATTAACTATAATGACCTAATTCTAGTCAGATTTAATAATAGCTACCTATTATTAAATAGATCACATGATGGATAAGTGACATTGAAAATTCCCAGTTTAAAGCCAAATCATTCCTGGAACAAGCCAAAATGTGAATTGCACAATTCTGGAAAGAAGAAGAAGAGCAGTCCCTTAAGCTAGCCCTAACACAGCCATGGGTATGAAGTGTTGGCGACTTCATTTTCTTAGCCTCAGCATATGAAGGCGGGTGGCCGGTCTTCTCCCTTGACGTCTCATCTTCCCACCGACTGTCGGTATTAAGTGTACTCGTTAGTTTTATGAGGACTGCCCTACAGTGCTTGTGACACGCATCTGCAACTGACGTAACATCCCCCGACCTCGCGGTGGTGTAGGGGTATGTTCAGTGCCTTGCAGCCGGAGGGTTGCGGGTTGAATCCAAATAGCAAGCGCAAAGGACCTTGGGCAAGTCCTTCACCTTGACAATTGCTCATAAAAGCGCTATATAAATGTTCACACACGCACATAGTGTCATATATAAACGTACTGAATAGCTCTGAGTAGAAATCTTGACAGTGGCGCTGACATACATCTGTCATCAATCAATCAATCTCAATAACTTCAACTAACGAAACAGCCTTACTTACCCGTTCCATCAGAGATTTTGTCATCTGGCCCTGAATCTGGTCCAGAAACTCATCATCAGATGCATTATACCTTGGCTGCAAATAAGAACCATAATCTGTCAATCAAATATATCCATTAATTGATCAATCAATCAATCAATCAATCAATCAATCAATCAATCAATCAATCAATCAATCAATCAATCAATCAATCAATCAATCAATCACACAATGAGTACAGACTTGAATGGTTCTTCGAGTCAAGGGGGTATTCTGACTTGTGCCCCCTCCACCCGTTTAACAAGGGAAAAAGAAACTTCTCGGCACATCCCCTGCAAGCAAAGTCCTTGGGTTGCCCCCTGACAATTACACAGCACACCTTACGGGTGAACAGGCTTTTTACGCCAGATGTAGTGATGAAGTAAGTAAGTCTTTCCATGCTGCCTTGTGGATCGACCACAGGTCTAGAGTTCACTCATTAAGCGTAACAGTAGTCTTACTACCCATAGAGAAGCTCCCTGGCTAATAGTGATTCATTTGAATTCACGAAGGAGTCCTTGGCTTAACACGCCTCCTTAATTTCTCCTCAGTTTAACATGTCCCCCTAACATCTCCTTAATAATAATTACGACAATTTATATGGCGTTAGCTTAACATTTCCTCTTAACATCCCCTTAGTTTAACATGTCCCCTAACATCTCCTTAGCTTAACATTTCCTCTTAACATCTCCTTAGCCTAACATATCCCGTTAACATCTCCTTGGCTTAACATATCCTCTTAACATCTCCTCAGCTTAACATGCCACCTGGGCAAGTCTAGTACCATTTCAGTAGACAGCTCATAGGTCATTTATAAATGTTTCCAAAAATGACCTGAAGTAATGCAATATAAAATCTTGTGTACCAGTACATTTTTTAGAGCAAGGACACTCTTTTACAGTTGCTCAACTAAACCCGTTTGCCATTCAAGTCACCACATTCACTAAAAGCGCTAGAGACAACAAAAGCGTTTTGTTGGTTTGGCTCACCTGGTTCTTGAAGTCGACGATGACGTTCATCATGACCAACATTTCTGATGGAAAGATGTAGTCAGTGCTTCGCGTTCCCTTCTTAAGCCACAACTCGAAAGCCTTCAGAGTCCTTCAGTTCAAAAACCACCAATGAGAAAAGTTTACAAAGCTTGTATAATAGAACAGACAAGAATAAAAGCATTTCTTACTTTGTATAAGTATGCACTGTTTGTCAATATAGGTAGGTAAGACACACTAAAATGTCACATTCTGCTGCAGTTGTATTGTAGTTTGTATGTACACATATAATAAAAGCAGTATCAGAGCAGTTGAACTTGCAGAGTGGCTTACCAGAAAGTCTTTGAAAACCTCTACAGAGTAAGCAGAGAGGTTCTTTAAGTGAGAGCTAAATTTTAATATCAGTCGATACTAACATTAAACTAAAGATAGAACTACTTGTCAAACTATTAAATTTACCTGTAAAATAAATGTAGACCAAATGTTATGACCCAAAATTAAATGCTCATTTGAACTGAATGAAGATGATTTGACCTTGCATGAAAAGGCAAAAACAAACACCATAGCTGCACAGTTAGTATCGTGAAATAAGAAGAAGAGCAGTTCCTTAAGCTAGCCCTGAAGCAGCCATGAGTGTGAAGTGTTAGCGACTTCATTTTTCTTAGCCTCGGCATATGAGAGCGGATGGTCAGTCCTCTCCCTCACCATCTCATCCTCCCACCGACAGTGTACAGTCACTGTACTCATTATACTTGAGTTGGTGGAGCAGAAATCTCGACACAAATTTCTACCCTGGCGGGGATTTCAACCCCTGCCCTCTAAATTGAAAGTCCAGCATGCTAACCACTACACTATCGAGTACTATAAGCATCGTCAAAAACACAGTAGAGTAGAATTCACTAAATTTATAGCTTAGAATAGCCAAAAATAAAATGATACAGAATGCCACACATCACCCATAAACCTTGAAGTTAGGCAATTGAAATTAAATAGAATTAAGATTTTAATAAATAGAAACCTCTTTGAAGCGGCTTCGATCATCTCCGTTGACATGATCTTCAGCCTCTGGTTGAGATGCTCTGCGAATACTTCATCCGGCCAGTGGAGGTCATGGATGAATGACTGCAAGGCATCGAGTTTCCAGAGCATGTCTTCTGACGTCATGCATCCATTACTATGAACACAAATCAACAGCAGCCTCATTTTAGAAACGCTAAAGGCGGGGTAACACTTGTTATGTAGGAGCTACCCCAAGCAAACAGTTGTCCATAAGAGTTAGAATGTTGAACTGGATGCACTAGGGCAGCACAGGAATCCAGTGGAGTGTGTCCATCTCATGATGTTTGTGGCCAGTCCTCTACCTCTCCATCTGATCTTCCCATCAACAGTTTAGAGTCACTGTATTCACGGTATAGCCATGCTTTCTATGTGAGCAGAAATTTTAAAACATGTTTCTACCTTGGCATGGATTTGAACCCATCTGTTGACAATACAGCAAGCCAACTACTAGACAATTTCACACACCATAACACTGGTTCAAGCGCCCAGACAAAAGCGCCCCGACAAAGCGCCCCGACAAATGCGCCCGACAAATGCGCCAAAAAATCACCAAAAAACCCCGACAAATGCGCCGCGTCAAAAGCGCCCCAAAATAACCGACAAATGCGCCCCGACAAATGCGCCCGACAGTAGCGCCCCAATAGCAATAGAATTACTTGAGTTTGTTCTATACCTGCAAGAAAGAGGATGCTTATGTTTACATACATACATACAAACATATATGCATACATACATACATACATACATGCATACATTCATACATACAAACATATATATGCATACATATATACATACATACATACATACATACATACATACATGATTTATATGCATACATCGTTGTGTCTCATTTTTCGTCTCATTCAACAGGCAAGGGCGGGCGCATTTGTCGGGCGCATTTGTCGGGGCGCTTTTGTCGGCAAAGGCGGGCGCATTTGTCGTGGCGCATTTGTCGGGGCGCTTTGTCGGGCGCATTTGTCGGCGCTTTTGTCGGGCGCTTTTGTCGGGCGCTTTTGTCGCTGGCGCATTTGACGGGTCACCATAACACTTCATGATATGACTATAAAAACGACGGATTACAAACAACCAGTTAAGCTTGGGGGGGCCCGATAGCGCATTGGATAACACACTGGCATAGAGAGCGAGAGATACCGAGATCAAGTTTAAACGGACATGCTTTTCCAGAAAGCTGCTATTAGTGCCGTGTATTGCAGGCTGTCTGTTCTGTTAGTAGTTAAGATTTATGTCTTCTGTCATTTTTGTGTTCTTGTGAATTGTTTCAATTGCATAATTGTACACTGTAACCGGTTGCTGTTTGTCAACCGGATTGTTTCAATAAAGAATATTATTATTAAAATGCCCCAGCCAGTTCTGTTGACATTGGATTAGTCAGTTCAAAAACTGTTAAGTAAATAGTATTTAAATAATAAAACCAAAAAGCACTGTAAATACTCAATGTCATACAGAAGTCAGTTTTTCTACAATCCATTTTATTATGAATTCAACCACTTCCCATTCTCTGGTAGTGCCAGTCCCAAGTCTTACCAGAAAAAAAAAAAGAGGAGGGCAACGCTAATCATCCCTGTTATGACATTATGTCATTAAACATCAACTGACCAACCATTTTATTATTCTACCAGAAAAAATTTAAACCCAATTTAAGAGATTTCAGAATTTTCCTATAGAACCTTGTCCTGATTCAAACCAACGTCCAACTCATCATCAAGTTAAGCTTTACTGCAGCAACAACACACGATTGGGTCTAAAGGAAATAACTGCTCCTAGGGGACCAATTCTCTTCTGTTACAATCACTGGGCTCGGTTCCAATCAAAGATTTCTGCCAGGCTACATGACCACAGAGATGTCGTCAAATGAAATACAGCTCCATGATGGGCAAATGCTTATCTCTTCATACACGATCGAACAGCAACGGAGATTGGTTGCACACAAAAAGATACAGTTACATAATTTCAGCATCAGCTAAGCCAATGCAAGACGTTGTATCATCTTTCAGAAGAGCAGAACATCATCCTGGGACTTCAAGGTCTCCATTTCAAAACAGCTTTAAACAGACTGAGCAACTTATAATCTACTCTGCCACTGTTCATACTCTGACAGTGCCAGTCCCAAGCCTGGATGAAGGAGGAGGGCGATGCTAATGATCTTTGTTATCACAAAGTGTCATTAGACTGAAACTACTACTAGCCAGTGGCTTCTACGTCTTTTCTTCAAAACATTATAAGCAACTGACAACCTAACCCCGGTGGCTTCTACCGGCAAGTCTTTTCTTTACACTGTTATAAGCAGACTGTGCAACCAGCAACCTACCCTGCGGCTTCCAGATCTCTTTCCCAAAGCCACTGCGAACAGGCTGTGCAATAGACAACCTACCTACCATATGGCTTCTAAGCCATCTTTTCTTCAAAATGCTATAAGCAGACCGTGCAACTGACAACCTGTACTGCGATAATAGTAATAACTTAGGTGACCCTAGCTAGCGGGACTATTGTCCTTTAGGGGTTCCCTTTTGTGGCTAGTGATGAAAAATAATCTTTCTGCTACTGTGTTGTGATGCTAACAATGGCAAATAATCATGTTACCTTTGTTTCACTTTAATGGCTTCAATAAAAAGAATTGAATTGAATTGAAAAAAATTGAATTGAAAACTACCCCTGTGGTTTCCAGGTCTCCGTTTCAAAGCCGTTGTGAACAGGCTGTGCAATAGACAACCTACCTACCATATGGCTTCTAAGCCATCTTTTCTTCAAAATGCTATAAGCAGACCGTGCAACTGACAACCTACCCCTGTGGCTTCCAGGTCTCCTTTTCAAAGCCGTTGTGAACAGACTGTGCAATTGACGATTCCATGAGATCAACGTAACGCACGACGTGTGGCGCAAACAAGTCACGCAGATGATTGTGAAATTTACCACCACACAGACTTTCTAACAAACC
Organism: Aporrectodea caliginosa; assembly: GCA_020284085.1. Taxonomy (NCBI): domain Eukaryota; kingdom Metazoa; phylum Annelida; class Clitellata; order Crassiclitellata; family Lumbricidae; genus Aporrectodea; species Aporrectodea caliginosa. The sequence continues at coordinate 171,580 of JACEVL010000203.1, forward strand.
GCAAGAAAAAATATCAAATTAGTATTCATACACACAAAAACATAATTGACTGCCACAATGGAATACTTTTATTTCTCTGTGTTTTTGTAAGTTTGGAGCCAGTCATAGTACCATCATCTTTTAATTTTTTCAGTTTCATTGGTGGTAATTTTAATTTTAAAATATATGAATACAGACGTTATATTTCTACAGCAAAACTGGCCTTTTTCACCACTGCATCCAGGATTAGAAACCTTGCATATCAAACCAACAATGCACAACATGTTGACTTATTCAACCTATATGGTATCAATCAGTCAATCAATCAATCAAATAAACTTGATATAGCGCTTCAAGATATCTACTCGGAGGAGGCATTAGTCCAGTGGCTGGAATAATAATAATAATAATAATAATAATAATAATAATAATAATAAGACGATTTCTATAGCGCCGTAGCATGACCGAGGCCGAAGGAAAAAGGTACATGAGTTCAACAAATCAATCACAGTCATATGATTGTCTAAACAAATAGGTCTTGAGCTTTGATTTGAATGTCTCCAAAGATGGCGCATTCTTTACATTGTCTGGAAGACTGTTCCATGCAGTGGGTCCTGCGATAGAGAAGGAACAGTCGCCAAACCTCGTAGAAGACCGCGGGACCTGTAGCAGATTTTTTATGAGGATCGTATAGCCGACTTCTGTTCCGGTTGTCTGCTACCCGAATGCAGAAGTCTGAGATGTAGTCTGGCATACAGTCATTCAATGATTTGTAGGCTATCAAGCACAGCTTGTAGGTGTAGGGAATGCTATTGCCCATTTCTGTTCTAACTAAGATCCTGCCCAGGTTGTACTGCTGCCTTTGAATCTGTGCAGCATACATTCTTGTTTAGATCAGGGATGGCAAAAACCTTGACTGCGTGCGTGCCAAAATGCCGTTAAAACATTTTAAAAAATACCGTCGCGTGTCCCTCAGAATTTTCCAGCATGTAATTGCTTTTCTCATGTAGGTTTCAATTGACAAAGCGTAACAAAAAACGAATTAAAAGATATTATTTCAAAGATGGTTTTAAAATAGTGTTACAACAAAGCCCTTCATACAAGAAAATGTGTATCATTCCTACAGTGATTTTGTATTTCTGAGTTCCAAATTTCTTGGGGGACGCTCCAAATTCAGTGTGCCCTCAAAATTTGAGCACATGCCACTTTGGGCAGGCGTGCCATAGGTTCGCCATCCCTGTGTTAGATCATCATAGGTACATCGTTTTTGTGAGATGCTTAAACAACTGTGCTGTATTACCGGTAAGTGTCCTGCTACATACATACATACATCGTCTATTTTGACCGGATGAAGATGATTTACCGTGACTGCGTAGGTAATCATTGAGCATTTGAAAGAGTGAGAAACTGTCCCATGAATCGGGTGGCAGCGTCTCGAGCAGAGCATCCAGGTCGACAGCAAACAACGACCAAAACGTCTCAGCGTGGATCAGCATGATGTCAGTGAACCAGGAGAATGCCTGGAAGGCAAAGCCAACATCTTAATTCACATCAACTAATATCCCCTCACTTCTAACCACCTTGTTGAGAATAATTTTGACTTGATATCAGCAACACGCATTATTATTATTTATTATTTGTCATCATTATTATTATTACTATTTATTATTTGTAATTGTTATTATTACTATTACTATTATTATTATTGTTATTCTTATTATTATTATTATTAATCATCATGTTAGTTCAATACTATTATTACTATGATTATTATTTTTATTATTATTATTATTATTATCGGGCTTAGCATCGGAGAGCTCTTTTTGAAACAATCGTATGTTGGAAAACAGGTCGAGCATTGCATAACAACACGCATTGATTGATCAGCTTTGGATTAGACGCATAGGTTCATAGGTCACCAAAGAAATGGCCCAAGCGTAATAACACGGGCCAAACCCCTCCTTAGTTTTGTGAGGGCTACGACGGCTGAGCAAAACAGTCCGTGGACCACAGCAGACCACGGCTTCTTGCTAATCCGGAACCAAGTCATGGGAGGGTCAATATGTCTCCTGGGATGGCATTCATCGCTGGCTCTCGTAATTGAAACTGAAGAATTGTAATTGAAACAGAACAATTCCCTGCATCGACAACACGAAACGAATCGAGATATTGTTTATGTCTGCAGTAAAACTAGGGCAGGACCAGTCGATAGAAAAGTAAAGACCTCCTCTACAAACATATGACCTCCTCTACAAACATAGGACCTCTCTACAAACATAACAAACACCTCCTCTACAAACATAAGACCTCCTCCACAAACATCTCTACAAACATAAGACCTACAAACATTTCTACAAACATAACACCTCCTCCACAAACATAAGACCTCCTCTACAAACATAAGACCTCCTCTACAAACATCTCTACAAACATAACACCTCCTCCACAAACATAAGACCTCCTCCACAAAATTTCTACAACATAAGACCTCCTCTACAAACATCTCTACAAACATAAGACCTCCTCTACAAACATAAGACCTCCTCCACAAACATCTCTACAAACATAAGACCTCCTCCACAAACATCTCTACAAACATAAGACCTCCTCTACAAACATAAGACCTCCTACAAACATCCTCCTCTACAAACATAAGACCTCCTCTACAAACATCCTCCTCTACAAACATAAGACCTCCTCTACAATCTCCTCTACAAACATAAGACCTCCTTTACATCTCCTCTACAAACATAAGACCTCCTCTACAAACATCTTACAAACATAAGACCTCCTCCACAAACATAAGACCTACTCCACAAACATAAGACCTCCTCTACAAACATCATCTCCTTCTCTTTCAACATTTGCACAAACATAAGACCTCCTCTACAAACATAAGGATTGGTCTACAAACATAAGACCTCTACAAACATAAGAACCAAACAGATCTAAGACCGCTACAAACATAAGAATGCTACAAACACAAGACCTCCTCTACAAACATCTCCTCTACAAACATCCTCCTCTACAAACATAAGACCTCCTCTACAACTTCTCTACAAAAATTAGATAAATCTAAATGGATGAATTACTTCTGCATAAATTCATCAAACTTTATCAATATAACTACAAGCTAAATTCAAAGCAATTCCTTTAGTATTCACATATATAATATATACATAATATTATATATTATATATATATATATGAATACTAAATAAAGGCCAAGAATCACATACCCTGCTGGGCACAATCATGGCTACAGAGGAGTTGTAGTGAATTACAGACATAAAGAACAGAACAGAATTGCAGAATATTGGATTCTTGGACTTGCTGTTGAGCAGAGATTTAAAAAAAACAGAAATACTTATATTACATTGCATACGGATTGAGCAGAAGTCAATACAAATAAGACCAGAGAAGTGTCTCCACTAACAACAGCCCAAACTGATGATACATGCACACAAACATGCAAACATACAAGTATACACACACACACATTCTGGACGAGGATTCCATGCAATCTGTGACATGAGCTCCTTCTTCTCCTTCCTATGGCTCAGTATTTTGCAAGCGAATGAATACCATTCGATTTGATACTCCTGAAGAAATGGTGCTTCCTGAAGAAGCACTATATAAATGAGCTTTACAATAACAATTACAGTTACAATTACACTTACAATTACATTTACGATTACACTTACGATTACACTTACAATCTTATAATCACACTTACAATTACACTTACAATCACCCTTACAATTACATTTACAATTACACTTACAATCACACTTACCGTACAATTACACTTAAAATTACAATTACAATCACGCTTACAACTACAATTACACTTACAATTACAATAATACTTATGATTACGATTACAATTACACAATTACACACATGACATCATCATAAGAAGCACATGTAGCTTCAAAGTTCAAATTAAATGACCTTATAAGATTTTACATGACAAACTGAAACCTTAAAACAAAAGAAATTCCAAGTGATCTACACACAACGATCTAGAACTGCGGAATATGTACGTTAAAATAAAACAAACATCAAAATCACTGTTACTGCAGCCAAATTTAAAAGCAGAAGCAGAATAGTATAAAAAAATTTAACTTGTAAGCTTGCACATTTAGTATTAGCCCTGAGTAATCTCGTGGTAACGGAGAAAGGGGTAAATGTTGCATTACCCTCAACAGAATCTAGCAAGAAGTTGCTAAGCCACAGAAGAAGCGAAGAAGTGCAGCCCCTTAGCGTAACCCTGATGACAGGTAGCCATGCATATAAAGTGTTAGCGACATCATTTCTCATCCACTGCATATGCGGATGAGTGGACATTCCACTCCTTAACAGCCTGATCCTCCCATTGACAGTCAGTGGTTGATAAACTCATTTAATAGCCAAGTGCATTCAGAAAGTGCAATACATCAGGACAATATCTGTTGGAAAAATCATAAAACCTAATGCTGCAAGAAACTGATAATGAAATATCGCAATGCGTGAAGGAAACTGAGGCAGCGCATTTCAACACAAAACTACTTGGCGGCATTCACATGTTATATGCACAGCAAGTCTCTCTGAATGGCAAAGCCAGTAGTAATGCCCGATTCAGCAACTATAACACAAGCTAATGAAAGCTTATGCTGCAGATGTCTATTAGCAGTAACACCCTCAAAAGATCCCATTTGGTCACATTATTTGTAAGGTACCATTTGCCTCCCATCAAGGACATAACTTTGCCCCTATTCCCTGCCCCACCCATCCCTCTTCCCTTCCCTTCCCTCCACTATATACGAATTTAGCAACATAAAACAATAAGGAAGTAAGCTAACGTGAAGGCATCTATAAGCATTGCAATAGTTAAGTATGCAAGAATACACCGCCATTAACTGTCATTGCTTGAACTTGCTTCACATCAAAATAATGGTGTCAAGCAGAAAAAAAATTTCAGCAAAAGGCCAAAAAGTGGTAGTGACTGTCCCCACCGTCACAACACAAAGTCACATCTATGCCTCTGATATCATCGATATTAGGGCAGCATATAATGGGAAGCCCTGATTTTTCTTTTGGGCCATTAAGGGTCATATTGTTACCATAACTGTAAACTGGAAATGAAATAAAATTTCAGTAACTTTTATAAGTAAATGTAAGTACACTATATTTGATAAGCAGAAAGAATTTAAATAAAAGCTCCATATATCTTTGTTTTCATTTCAATTTGAAACTTTTTCAGGTGTCCTCGCTACTAAGCAGCAGTTACTTAGCAAGTGTTATCCACCCCATACTACATTTTAAGAGGATGAGTCTCATAGGAGAATGCAAGACATGAACACAAATTCTAAACATCGTAAAAGGCAAATGAAGCTTTCTACTCATCAGCTGTATAAGAACCAGAATAATACTTACCGATTTGAAAGCCTTGACAAGCAGAAAAATACTAGTTTATTAGGATTTAAATCATCAGAATGTATGGAAACACGCAGTCTTATGGTCTTTCTTGCAATTTAACACAATTAATAAGTATTACTATATGCCAGAGCATGCAAACGTCCAAAGGACAACTTATTTCTTAAAATCTGTACATCCTGTCTTTATTTTGTATAGTTGAATTAGAAATCAACCAGTAAGAAACCTTCCAGTTAAATAACATGTACAAGAGGAAGTAGGCAGATGAGGTATAGGAGAATGAAGTGGTAAAATGCATGATGGAAAATTTGATTACACAAAGAGAAGGAACAAGATAAAATGAATCCTCACTGTCAGAGAGAGAGAGAGACATGGATTATGTGGTCATATCACCCAAACACTGTAAAAGACTTAGAAGGCAAGAGAGCATTATGAATTGCTAGCAAATTACCTCTGCATGGTATTCATCATTCTGCTGAATGACTTCAATGCACAGTTCAGCCAGATGCGCCAAGTCGTCCAGCTTCTTCTTCTGTTCAACACCCTCGGCATACGATTCTTAATAAATTCATAAATACATATTTCAGAAACAAGCAGAATTGAATTAATCATTCATATACCATAAGAAGTTGTCCCGGGTTAACACAGAACTTTCCGCTGAAATAAAAACAAGAATACTCCAATCCACTAACTCGTTTAATGGCTCAATCACTCACAAAGATTTCAACTCCAATACACCAACTCGTTCAATAGCTCAATGACCAACAAGGATTCCAACTCCAATCCACTAACTCGTTCAGTGGATCAATCACTCAAAAGGATTCCAACTCCAAACACGATCCTGTATCCGCATATGGGTCAGTGAACTTGACCGAAACCCTACCAATGTATTTTCATATGTGCAGATATCTACACAGCAGAATTTCTTCTAGGAGCACTCAACTTACCATCCCTCTTGGTTAATAGCTGTACAGTACATCAACTCTTCAGTTTATATTATATATAATACTTCATATGTACTTCACTCTCATCTTCACACTCACGCATGCACGTACACACACTGTCATATAAATTAAATATCCATTCACTAAGTACTCTATTCAAACCATTCTTGCATTCAAAATCTTTCAAACGGGTCATTCAAGACATAATTTCTCCACTTGGCTAGAGTATGCTACATTTTACTTATTAGTGACACCAAGGAATTATTATCATAACTAAGTGCATTAATATGACGTAATTAATAAATTTAAAAGTTGTTTTAAATACAGACTAAACCTGGCAGTGAAATAAATATAAGGGGACCATAATCAGTCAGACCATTCATAAATGATTTAAGAAAAGTCACACTTAAAATATCAGTCGTTAATTAGGTCATCACTGTAAATCATCATCAATACTGTTACAACTATTATTAAAAACATTTTTAACTCGTGCAAAGTCACACAGAAATACGAATTGGAGGCATGGTTAGTCAGTCGCCAGGTGAAGAACTGTTAGATATCCAAATGATTGAAAAAGTCAATGAGTTTTGAGGTGTTTCTTAAAGACAGTGAACTCGAGCATACGACAAACGTTGATGGTTGGTTCCATTCCACAGAGGCAGCAACATGGAATGCACGAGAGAGACAGTAACCATGTCATAACAAAAGCTAAGATGACCAAAGACATTGCCAAGAGCCAATCCAAGAAACAACTGCCATTTTAAGATCGTAAGGCAAGTTAAAGATTTGGGATCTCTTGAATGATGAAACTCTCAATAAAAACATCACAACCAAACAATTAGAAGAATGCCAACTAAAAGCAACATTTAAAACACTAAGCTCAATATATACGACCAAAACAAAAGTTTAAAATATCCACATAGGCATTTTACCACATATTCATGTCTATTCTGTGCATTTCACACACAACAAAAACCCACATGAAACTGGCATGTGGGTTTTTGATGGCTAGTTTACCTAAATTTTGTAAAATTTGAAACCTTAGTACCAGTGTGATGTAGTCTTCAATGACAAGTCCTTAACACTTTAACGACGAGAGAGTAATAAAATTGACTGGGAAACCAATGCTGCTTGACTTAAAAGTGTTAAGGCTTAATATTAATGTTAGAGCATTACCCAGCCTTCACTTTGGGTGTAAATGCTCAGCCTTAATAAAAAAATTCACAAAGACTAACTCTAGTGCAGAGCAGACTTTATAATTAATTCTTTGAACTTTTATTGGTACTCTTACATAGAACGTCTAGGACTTATTTGTCTGGTAGTAAAGGGATATCGATGATACCATGGTTGGTTCTCAAAAAAATTAAATTTTAGAAACTCACATAGATAAGACTCACTGGGTACTTATAATGCAACCTACATACAATCCTGCATTCCACAGGGCTTCCAAAGCTGGCATTATAAGGGAGAGTCCATTGCACCTAGAAACTTCTGTGCATATAATAAAAGGCCACAAACATTCATTGGCTGGCTGCTGACCAGAATTACTTCATTACCAGCCACTTATTTAGAGTCTGAAATATTAGCATTAGCTGAAATTAGTTGTATAAGTGCAGTGAGACAAATGTTGATCTGACAGACAGTGGCCCTGAGTGGCACAACCTTCACCTCGTTTGTTTCACTTCAATCCACCTCACACATCCCTCCTCATATTTTACCACAACCCCACTCATATAGATAAACGAGATAAACACTTATCTTCCACAACTATTACTGTTGCTAAATCCTCCACTTCACCCTTGACTCTCAGTTAAGCTGGGGTATAGATTTTTACTATGAGAGATAAAATAAATGAGGACACAACATCACTTGGACTAACACTACGGGGAGCAATGGACTTGACAAATGACCAAGGACAATGGAGATCATTTATTCGTACTCATCGCCGCCAAATGGCTGGTGTCAGGAACTGACGATGATGATGATGATGATGATGATGATGATAGATTTTTCTGTCCAAAATCCGTTCAGAGACTGTCATTTCAGGAATAAATCAAACATGACAGCACACAGAATATACATTAATATGTGGCAAGTACTGGACACAAAGTTGAGTATCGCAAAAAATGCTAACGAACATTTGGCATAATAAAAACGAATATCAGTAACATCCATGCAAATGCGTCAATGTGAGTAAGTAAAGCAATTGCAAAAACCATTTAAAACGTCGCTTTCAATATAAAAATAATAAAGCAAATAACAAACACTTTAGTTTCCATGAAAATATTCGACACAACTCATAAAGCAGAATGACGTGGATGTGAACGTACCCTAAACCAGGCACATGTCTAAATCAATTACTAAAAATTAAACAACAAAATCTTGTCTAAAATTTAAACAACAATAATAGCAAAAGGAATCAGTGCACATAGGTCACTGCACATATATAACTGAATAATTATGATATTATATGTGTATAATATGAAAATTTATGAACACAAAGCACATTCAAACAGGCAACTACAGAAGTATATATACCTTTCCTTGATCCTGCTGCCCATTGCAAGACAATTAACTTTCTTACATGATCACAAAGAAACCTTCTAGTTGTAATTGACAGCACAGTAAAAGTGTTTATACCTTCCCTACAGCTGCTCTGTTACTTACCAGCATTATTATTACTATTGCTAATTCATCTGTTTCACCAGAGTTAGATATGACCGCTCAGGTTCTTAAATTAACGTCGAGAGTCAAGAAAATCACCCACGGAACAGCTATAACCCAAGTTCCGGTTGAGCAACAAATAAACTGTTCCTATCCAAAAGACACCATACATAATAATTGTTTAAGGCCACTGTCGACTGAAGCCTTTGGTTTTAAGTTATAACTATTATTATTATTATTATTTTTATTTTTTTACCCAAGGTATCAAGGATCCCTCAGGTGGCCTAAAAAGTCTGGAGACTGCTGGAAAAGACTACTATTCTCGAATGGTGTTGTTATTATTATTTCTTTTTATTTATTTATTATTATTGTTATTATTATGCACTAATATTTAACGACAAGGCATGAACTGGTGGTGCTCAGCAAATGTGCATCAAAGACTTGCTTTTACATAGTACATGGTTGCATAACACCTTAAATTAAAGAAGCCACCCACTTCTACACAAAGTTGTATTGCCAGAATGCCATTTGTTGTAATGTGCTTCCTTGTCAATCCATCTATCCATTCATGCACCCATCCATCGAGCCATTCGTCCATCCCAGCATACATTATATACGCACACATTGATATTTACTTTACTCTTAGTGACTGCTTGAAATCAGTGTTAATAATAATGATGAGGCAATAAATTTGGGAGAACAAAGAATTAACATCACACAGTCCATAATTTCCTTCTCTGAGAATTCCTCCAAATGCCACACGGTTTAAGTTTGTGCAACAAGTCAGATACTGGTCCTTGACTCATAGGTAGAAATTACACACCAGTTCTATAAAGATGCCCCAGAAAGACAATCAGCTAATTAACAATTGAAAAAATCAAGAACCGCTTAATGTAAATTAAGTCAATAAACTGCACAGCTTATGCATAAGATTTGGAAATTGTTGGTTAAAGTCTACCTTCAATCTTAGCCAGTTCTGAGACTTTCGTGTAGTTGATCAAAGCCGCGTTTTCCATGCACTTCTGTAGAAACGCTCGGATTTCCTCTGGCGCAACCGGTGTCACGATGTCCTTCATTAAAACCTGCATTGCAACAACACGTGACATCTCAATTAACATAATTATAATCTGCTTGAAAACGAATTCATGACAACAACGAATACTGCTTGAACTCTGCTGAAGACTTTGACATTGTATTATGTACATCAAAGTGCAATTAGCAATGGCTAAATAAAGGATATACTTACTTACTTACAGAACCATTAAACTATAATAAAAATCGCCATACGACTCTATTCCTGTTCTTTCTTCTGAGTTTTCTTGTAAAGTGGCACTTTATCAAATTGCAATTCCGCAGTTCTAATGTATTTCTATTCTGTAGTTTTGCTATACCTCTGTTACTGCTATTACTACTAATGTTATATAAAGTTGCAATTCTGTAGTTGTAATGTATTTTTATTCTGTATTTTTGCTCCACAATACCTCTGTTACTGAAGTTACTATAAAACTGCTGTTACACTGGAGACTTTTTAAACGCGATTTGTCATATAAACACGAATTCTGATTAAAAAACATGGTTGAAACACGGATCCAAAACTTTAATTCAGCTGCAGAAAATGATTTAATTATAATGCTTTCTCATTTTAAGGTCGTTCTCAATATGGATCCAAAAGATAGCATAACAATGAATTTCTAGTATGTTTGCATTCTCGTTAGCTCGGTTGTTAGAATTCTATGAATTATAATCTGCATAAAAGATTAAAGTAGAAAAGGCATAAGTTAATCAACTAAGTTCTTCAAAGCATAAAAACGTTTTGTGGTCAACGTGTTCCCTTAGTCGATGAAAAAAATTTCTGGAACTCTCTCCAAAACTTCCCATTCATTTAAATCCCTAATTTCATTTCCATCTCAGCTGAAGACACAGCACTATCAACAAGCTAATCTACTAAAAACTGCCAACCTATATTTAGCCTCTTTAACATAAACCTGGCATTCAACATGGTTTTGATAAGCCATCAATCGAAGCCTAGTGAATTAGACAATGGCACTGCAAAATTTTCAGTTATTGTTTAAGCAATTAACAACCATACTTTCTCATTGATGTGATAAACATATTTTGTAACAGCTATCTGACATGTCTCGAAAAACATCTTAATTAAAACTTGAGATCAGAATACGAAATTGAAAAACAAAATGTGACTGAAATTAATTGGAAGTTTCAGCTAAATGAGTTAGGCCCTATTTGATTCGGGAGAAGCAGCAACAAGCGAAACGCATACAACATGCACAGTCATTTAAAAAAGGAAAGACAGGAGACCAGACAGGCAGGTCAAATAAATCATCTAGGGAAAATCATTCGTCTGTGAAATACAAGCCAATCAAGCTAGATGATGACTGAAAATGACACAATCTTCTATTGATTTCAGATATATGTTACCAGGAAAAAGCAATATCTGCTGTTTGTGGAGAAGACATTCTGGCAAATGGCTTCAGCAAATCGCCTTTTATATGTGAAACGAGTACAACGGATAACATCATGTATGGAGTTCGCATATATAGTGACCTGTTACGGGGACAATTGTATTATTCTGACTGGGTCAAAATGACACAGGGACAGGACATACAGCTTTCAGCGCAGCTTACAATCGTCTGTATGATTCCTTCACGCTGATAAAAAGTATACCGACATCATCGCTGTTCGGAGTTCGGGTTAATCTGGATTCGATTCGCATGTCACTGATGACCTTAGGATTCCACAGAGTAATAAAGAAACATGGGTTTCTGAAATCTTCCTTCAAGAGATGCGTGTCCTGGTCTCACAGGTTTAACGTAGAGATAGGGGCACACAATAGTCTAATGGTTAGCAAGTTGAACTGTCAACATGGAGATCAGGGATTCAAATCCCTGCCAGAGCAGAAATATTGCTCCAACTGCATCCCTAGTGAAGAAGAAGTGCAGTCCCTTAAGCTAGGCCCTGAGGCAGCCATGAGTATGAAGTGTTAGCGACTTCAATTTCTTAGCCTCAGCATATATGATGGCGAGTGGTCAGTTCACTCCCTCGCCGTCTCATCTTCCCACCGACAGTGTATGGTCAGTGTACTCATTATAGCTGAGTTGGTTACGGGCACAGATGGAGCAGAAATCTTGAACCAAATTTCTGCCCTGGCGGGGATTTGAACCTTCGACCTCTCGATTGACAGTCCAATGCACTAACCAATAAGCTATCGAGCTCCCCCTAGTGAACTCAGCTATATTATGAGTACAGCGACTGAAAAATGTCTGTGGGAAGATCAGATGATGAGGCAGAGGCCACTTGTGCACAAATGCCAAGGCAACAAAGTAAAGTCCATAACACTTGCAGTTAGGGAACAGTTATTCTTTTCCTTCTTCTCTTCTAAGGCTCAGAACTTCCTAAAGTTCTAATCATTGAATACAAATCTTGCTCTAAGAAAATCAGACCAGAAAAGCAGGCAAAATTAAAGCACTAGAGGTCCAAGAAAAGCCAAGCAAGAGAACAAGGTAACTTATGATTTTGATATGTGAACGGAATTAGTTCAATCAAAAATTTCATGGCACCTGCACTGAAATCTAACGTAAAGCCATGTGCTATCTGTAGCCAATTTTATGCAGTTCAAGTACAGGGCTTGTACCGAAAAAGCTTTGCCATCACTTTCTGTATAAACTCTGCAGTAATGTCATACTCAGCATATTACTAACTGAGCGTCATCTTAAAATCATGAAGAAAGCCTTTATATCAGAGGATTCCAAACCAAAAAGGACAATCGCATCCAAAAAAATTCTGTCATATGGAATAGAAATTCAATATAAATTAAGCTCTAATTAACTGCCTGATATGTTGTATTGCAGGCTGTCTGTTCTGTTAGTAGGTAAGATTTAGAATTTAACAATATGTACAGCGCAGTGCGTTTGTCAGGCGCTTAATAAAGAAAAGATTGATTATTATTATTATGTAGTAAAGATAACACAATTGTCCACAATTCTCTATAGGAACTTTTAGTCAGTTTGTCTCTGATTGAAAGATCTGAGGTAAAATTGACTGCAATCAAATGATTGGACAAATGTTTTGCCTTCAAAAATATTTGTAAAACTGTTAAATAAATGCTAAAACTCTACTGCATAAATGAAGAAATAAATGCAATTACTGCACAATAAATAAGAGGCCGAGTCGGCATGCAAAAGGGACAGGAATTCTAAAACATAGCCTACTCATTCATCAATTCCGATTATGAACCTTAGTCACAGATCCATAAAAATGAAATAATCAATTCCCATTACGGACTTTATTCCCAGATCCATAACAATGAAATGATCTATTTCGATTCCTAGGTAAGTACAATGTTTACGGATCAGTCGGCTTAATAATGAAATGCACCATCATTTAACCTTCGTGGAAATGGATCAATTGCCACTGTTTATTATCTGACAAAGGATCCAGGAAAATCAACTAAACTTAGATGGTCGCTTAATATCATTATTATTATATTAATTACTACCAACATTTTAACACTGGTAGAAACAATCTCAGGTTTTAGACAAAACTAAAGTGCTAGGACCGCAGTACAAAAATGTCAGGAAAATCAGGCCTAACCGTCAGAAGAGTTCAGAAATTATTCTTTATTGTCATTGTTAATATTATTTTCTCATATTATTAATTACTTTATGCATTACTTTAACACTTTAATGAAGAGAGTGTACTAAAATCTACTGGGAAACCAATGCAGCTCGCTTGTTAAAGCGTTAACACATATTATGTTGCACAATGGTGACAGTTACCCTTAACAAAAATCCCTTCACATCAAAGCTGTAATTCAGCAATATGCAGGAAAGCTTCCACTTAACAAGAGGCCAAGCATCTCAGACAACAGCCGATTAGTCACTAAGATTATCCATCCTCTCCAGACTCTTTCAATCAATCACTGACTGGCTCACGAAATTGCAGTAAGGCATGGACACATCATTAGTAAAACTACTTGATTATTCAACAATACAAAACAGTGGCTTCTATGACAACTATCAGCATTGTTGCAAAAACATGAACATGTCCTGAGAACCTCTAGTTGTCTACGGTACATACAAGAAGTGCGTGAAGAATATTGTTAGAGCTCTATAAATATGATTTAAAATTACTTTCATTCGTGTTATGGCAGAGATGAAGGTCAATCTAGCTAATGACAAGAATGACTGAATAAGATCTGAGAAAAGATAAGGATGCACAGACTTGAGTAACAATAAAGAAATATATTTACCATTCTGCTAAGTAAACCAGTGATGAATGCACATTGTGACTGCTAAATACACTCATTTAAATAACCAGTGAAGTCAAACGAATGGATGAATGGATGGATGGACGGATGGATGGACGGATGGACGGACGGAATGGATGGATGGATTGAAGGATGATGGATGGATGGATGGATGGATGGACGGATGGATGGATGGATGAATGAATGGATGGATGGATGGATGGATGGATGGATGGATGGATGGATGGATGGATGGATGGATGGATGAATGGATGGAAGGAAGGATTGATGGATGGACGGGATGGACGGATGGACGGATGGATGGATGGATGAATGGATGAATGGATGGATGGATGGATGAATGGAGATGGATGGATGGATGGATGGATGGATGGATGGATGGATGAATGGATGGATGGATGGAGATGGATGGATGGATGAATGAATGGATGGATGAATGGATGAATGGATGGATGGACGGATGGATGGATGGATGGATGGAGGATTGATGGATGGACGGATGGATGGATGGATGGATGGATGGATGGATGGATGAATGGATGGATGGATGGATGGATGGATGGATGGATGGATGGATGGATGGATGATGGATGAATGATGGATGGATGGATGAATGAATGGATGGATGCATGGCCGGACACATGCATGGATGGACGGAAGAACAGATCGAAGGATGGATGGATGGAAGGATTGAATGGAAGGATGGACGGAAGAACAGATGGATGGAATCATGGATGGATGGACGGATGGATGGAAAACAGAAAGGAAGAGAAGGACAGATGGATGAACTGATGGATGGATGGGACAGATACAGAAATGTAAGAAATGACTGGAAAGCATGAACTTTAGGACAATGGCAGAATAACGCATACAGATAGCAATGCAGCAAGAAGAAAGCGTGAAAAACAAAAGTGCAAATGATCTGCATTGTTCACACCACACGTGTCAAGAAATCGAGGTGTAACAAGGCAAACTGTACTAAGCGCAAGCAACAATCGAATATTAATTAGACAGCTAATGAAGACGACTCGCTCCGGTTACTCGATAGAACTTGCAACAGACACAGTGAGTGCAACAGAACAGCATGACAGCATTTAATCAAGTGTCGACGAATACTGATACCCGCGAGCCCTTAGAACCAGCGATCACTTGGTCATCATCATCGTCTGATGCGCTAAAGTTATTTTCTCTGAACACCTGAACAGTTCATTTAACATAACTTTTACTCGGCTAATACTAAGTAAGTCAGTAAGTATGGTCTTTAATACACCATTTGCAAACGCACAATGGGACAACAGTTATATGTGACCTCGGCCGAGAGAAGGGACCACTTGTCGGGAAGGGACTTATTACCAGTTTCCATAAGCTTTATACCGTCAGAAAATCAGGGTGAAAATTTCAGAATGTTTGGCTCAAAATGTATGCACTTTTTTAAGAAAATATAAAATATAATTTGGCGGGAAATCACCTATAAATATTGAAACTGTCTCCGCCCGATACGTTAATACCAGATTTTGGACTTACCGGTAATACATCACATGAAGTAACATAGGTCGCTATGCAGCGACTATTAGCTTCAGAATCAGTAATTAGATGCAAAAATCAATAATCACGATATTACAAAAAGACCATTTTCCGGCTGATCTAGAAAGCGACAAGTGGTCCCTTCTCTCGGCCGAGGTCACATATAATGATAATGATAAAACATTGAAGTAATAATATTAATAATAATAACGCATAGTTATACAACATAAACACAGAACGGGATATATACCAGAATGGAAAGACCAGAAACAGATACAGAAACAGAAAAGATACAGAAACACAGTTGCCTAGCAAGGTATGAACTAGAGCTGTACCGATTAAACGAATATATGCGTAATCGGGCTGATCATTACAACAATCGGTATAATCGGGTATAGGCAGAAATAATCGGTTAATCGGTGCCGATGTCAAAAGTGTGTTATAATTTAATAATTTTACTTGAATTATTGCATATTCCAAGTTTTTTTATCGATTTTCATCTATCGTTTCACGTCCCGCATTAAAACATATCGTTAACAACTTCCCAACTGAATTTAAACGTCCACCCTTATAGTTGTGATGATAGATTACTAGTTTATATTTCGGAACAGAACATTTTGACTAAACAAATAATGAAATATTCAGTCTCATAATGGGTATTGGCAGTTTAATAATTGGCTATACGCGGTATCGGTATCGGCAATTTAATAATCGGCCAAACGCGGTATTGGCATAATCGGCAAAAGCTATATCGGTACAGCTCTAGTATGAACACAGTCAATGGTTAAAGATTCAGTGAATCTGCAGAAGTATGGTAAGCTGTAACACATAAGAAGTAAGAGGGAACAGAAATGAACATCAAAACAACATGTAAAGCACTTCCTTCCACATAAATTAGTTCCTTTGCGCTTTAACGACGAGCGTGTACTAAAAGTGACTTGGAAATGCAGCTCATCGGTGAAGTGTTAAAACTAGGGTCACTGCCTGCTTGCCTGTCCACCCACTTGTCAGTGTGTCTGCTTGCCTGACAGATAGATCATGTATCTATCCATCTGTTTTCCTACCATTACACCTTACCATGAACAAATGTATACCCGGTAAGTATGTATACAGATGTACATAATACAATTTTGAATTTTGCACATGGTATAGTGCAGTGCTGTCCAACCTTTTTGACACGGCGGGTCACTGAAGAAGTTACTCTTGAAGCCGAGGGCCGCACCAGTCAACTCAAAAGCAATGACTAAATTTACTGAAAAATTATTAACTACCTGGTATATTAAAATTAATTATGGAGTTATCACATGAATGCATCCTGGGATATGGATTTTGTGTTCACATTTTCAAATAATAAGCCAAGTTACGAACAAATAGCTATACAAGTAGGACATTGACTTTATCTTTTACTTAATACAGAAATTGCAAATATTTAGCCACCTCAGGCGGGCCGTTTAGAATCAGCTCGAGGGCCGCATGCGGCCCGCGGGCCACGGGTTGGACAGCACTGGTATAGTGTAACGCTGGAACATACAGAGAGTTTTATGCACATACCAAAAGGTGAAATGAACCGCCCACTTTGTTTAGAAGCTGTTCCAAGATCAACCACCCAATTAATTAAGAACCCATTATTTTGCCAAGCATTTAAAATTCCCAAAGTCAGAAATACGTAAACCTAAAGCTTCTAAATCCATTTCAATCCCCGTGGAACTTAAATCAGGCAACTTTGCAGCAAATGTTTTTGAGAGATTCGACAGAAATATCCAATAAATGTTCTGACATACATCACTGTATCAAATTATTCAATTATTTTATACGGATTCCATTCAGTACTTAGCATACCATCGAATGCATTAAATACTATGCAAGTTAATTATTAGAAGTTAGTAAAATACTAAACAACAATTTATAACTATGCACAACATCTAGAAAGCCATTTTCACCATTTGGAAAACTCATCACAAATTCAATGCAAAAATTAAATAAACAGCCAAATAAATAAAATAACATTAAAAACCATAAAAACAAAAAAAATTAAAAAAGCTGAAGAAAACACAGACAAAGAATACTAAACATACTCGCTCGAGCAGGGATAACGTAGACTTGAGGGCACCTTCAGGACGGCCGAATGGAAACGAATACCTGTCCGAATATCAACAATAATTCAACTGTATTATAAAGAAATTGATGCATGTATGCAAGCATGTATGTATGTATGTATGTATGTATGTTATAGTGCCCCTTCAAGATTTCTACTCAGAGGCGCTCCCGACTACAGCGTGGACACTGAATCGGAGTTTCACGCCGAAGCGCATGAGCAATTGCGAGTGAAGGACTTGCCCAAGGTCCCTACGCGGCGGCTTGAGGTGGATTCGAACCCACAACCCTCCGGCTGCAAGGCACCGAACATACCCCTACACCACCGTGCCCCATATATGTGTGTTGTACATTTGTAACTGTAATGACGACAGTTCATATGTACAGCATCATTAAACGTAGGAAGCTACTTTTAGATGATTGTATTTAGGTGTGTGTATATAACTATATATATATATATATATATATATATATATATATATATATATATATATATATATGTGTGCGCACACATGTGTGGGTGTGTAGTCATGTAAGTTTACGTATGGATGCATTCATGTAGGAATGTATGTATGTAGATATGTATATATGCATGTAGGTTTGTATGTAAATACTTACATATGTAACTATGTACATATGCATTTGTATGTATAATTATAAGTATGCATGTATGCATTGATGTATCTGTGCATGGATATGCATGTGAGCATGTAAGCACATATGCACACAGTCATGCACTTATGCATGTATCCATACATATATGTATCAATGCACTTACCATACTACCGTTTTAGTGAATCTCTGAAACAGTGCACCCTAGGGGTCACTGATTCACATAAGTGTCTTGCAAGATGGGTTTAAATTGAACGTTAAACAGAAGGAAGGAAAGCCGAAAGGATCAATTTCATGAATGGGATCCATACATGAATCCGTGTCAGGATATAAGGGAAACCGATCCCTGACCACCGAGGATATAACCGGTAGCTGAGTGCAACGACACTCAAGTGCAGACAAATGAAGCCCATCCTAGCAGAAAAGATCTTAAACGTTATCCATTTCACAATTATCCATTATGCAGCCAAAGTTGTAGTGTTTCTCATAACACTACACTATGGTTTTGACTTTCTATCAGCCTTCAGTGCAATATAGCTGCAGCAGAAGGTACTCCAAAACTTGATCCCTGGCTCAACTGATGCGCATACAGTGTGTTAACAAATGCGCTAATTACCTACTAACTTAATACTCATTCACAGTCTACAGCCTATCATTCATTCATTCATTCATTCATTCATTCATTCATTCATATGCAACATTTATATAGCGCCCCTTCAAGAAAAATACTCAGAGCTCCCAACTCCAGCATGGCTAAAAAGAACAGTCTTCAGGTTAGTGATGTGAGGCGGAAAAATTGTCCGGAAAATTTCATATTTTTCCGGAAAACAGTGTTTTTTTCCGGAAAATTTTCCAATATTTTTCCATCAATATAATAAATACTAAATAAAAATTTAAATACATAATAATGTTTAAACATCACTCATGCTATACTATCTTATGTAGTTATAACTGATATGTTTATTCAATAGATGGCACTGTTAGTGTTTACTGCTCAGTTTGTTCACAACTCTCAACAACCAATCAATCAATCATCATTTATTGTTAACCTTTCGAACAGTGCATTTACAAATATACAGTTTTCATCGTAATGTAACAAGGGTCCTAAAGGGATAAATATCCCACTAAATTGGTAATGGGGTCACCCATTACCAGATAGCAAAATCTAGGGACAGTTGCAATTGCTATCTAGTTCAAGATATCTCGATTCACTAAAGAACAGTTCAGGAAAATAGATAATTTGTTTACCATATTTAACAATGACAATACACTTTAAAATTAATTGGAATTAAACGTCACTGTTAATTTAGAGAAAATATTTTTTAGGATTTAGTCTCCTTAATATTTTTTAGTTATGAAAATATGAAATAAAAGCAGCAATTGATGCAGTAATACTACTAATACTAATCTTCGCCCCAGGCCGCACGATTTTAAGCTCCCAGCCAAAGACGATAAAAACTATATACCAAGAGTTTTATATAGAAAGTAGCAAATAATCCTTTTTATGAGAACAATGATAGCAACGAACTTACTATCTAATTTCTAATTTAACTTGTACCTGGATGCGGTGTGACATCCCGAATAATCAATAAACGAAGATATATATACTACAGATTCTGCAACAGATTAATTCTCATGAGGCCCATTATACTATTATTTTATGTCTTGAAATATAATGTTATTGGCATTGCCATTGCAGTCTGACACTAATCTATTTTCAAATCTGCTTTTCTTGGTAAGTAGCAAAAGAATGTGTTTTAGTTTAATCACTTAGCTATGAGCTGTTGCCTTCAGTGAGCGGTGCATGGACTATAAAGGCAAAGCTGACTAATAGCTGAGCAGCCGACAAAATGTCAAATTGCCAGACTGTATAATACTGATAGTTCATAACACTAACAACATATCAAGCCAGGCTACTCTAGCCTGAACCGCTAATGAACAGTCCTTAATCTTTATTTTAATTTTTTTAAGGTGAATATTGCCTGCATTGACAGGAACTTAAAAAGAAAAAAAATTTCTAGTGTCATCTCATACTGAAAATCTGACATCATGAGTTAAATGTATTTTTCCGGTTCTGCGGAAAATTTCCGGAAAATGTCTGGAAAATTTCCGGAAAATTTTCCGGAAAATACTTTTCCGGAAAAAGCTACATCACTACTTCAGGTGAGAAAAGAACAGAGGATAGAAGGTCCTTGGAAAGAGATGAAGCTATCACTTATTACAAAACTTCTAAATCCTAGAGTTTAAACAGTTTTAAATGCTTAGGAAACAAGCAGTTTTGTTTTTTCACTTCTAATTTTAACAATCTAATTGACAGAGGTAATTTTCATACCATCTGCTACCACCTAGCCAGTTGACAATGACGAATCTCCAATTTTCTCTAAATTGATTCGTAATTAAAAAACATTTAGTTCTAATTAGCACGGTATGGTTCGGGGTGGTCTTCGACAGATTTTATTTTCGTCTGAATCATAGTCACATCAGAAAAACTTGCCGCCATACTAACATCTGCACCAGATGGTCGTCTGCTCAATTGTTTCGGCGGCAGCGTATTTACATACACCCACGCACAAAAACAACGTTTAATGACTTTAACAAATGCATATTGTGAGTTGGTATGTATTGAATCTGGTATTTGCAAAATTCACTGTTCAGAAATCTTCCCTCAGGCATTATCTACCGTAATTTTTTACGTCGGCAACCCGCGTTTAATTGCTTTCGACATGACCTGCAGGCATTAGGTTCAATATTTGCACGTATTTATTGACTGTCTTTCCGGCACATCCAGTGAAGTTGTATGCCCCAAAGTCAAAGCCAACATTAAAAGCTAAAAGAAGGCACAACTACATACATACTCAGTTTATTCAAGAAATCAAACATTCATTCTGCCCGTCCTGTCTCGGTAAAGACTGAACACGCCCAGGGACCACGCATGGATCAATACGAATTAAACGTAGTGTACTGGACCATTTATATAGCACCAGCGAGTAATCACTCCCCGCTGAACTCCAGCGGCAAAGGTCATTTGCGCCGCAGCCAATGCCTGACAGATATCAATTACAAAGAAACTGAAAGGCTGCATGGAGGATGCAAAAATCATTTGTCTGACTTGGGAAAGACAATGTCTGATGGGAGAAGGACAATGTCTGAGTTGGGGAAGGACAATGTCTGACTCGGGGAAGGACAATGTCTGACTCAGGGAAGAACAGTGCCTGACTAGTGGAGGGACAATGTCTGACTCGGGAAGGACAATGTCTGACTCGGGGAAGGACAATGTCTGACTCGGGGAAGGACAATATCTGACTTGGGGAAGGACAATGTCTGAGTTGGGGAAGGACAATGTCTAATGGGGAAGGACAATGTCTAATGGGGAGGACAACGTCTGATTGGGGAAAGACAATGTCTAATGGGGGAAGGACAATGCTTAATGGGAAAGGACAATGTCTGACTCGGGGAGGGACAATGCCTGACTCGGGGAGGGACAATGCCTGACTCGGGGAGGGACAATATCTGACTCGGGAAGGACAATGCCTGACTCGGGGAAGGACAATGTCTGACTCGGGAAAGACATGAAGCCAATGTCGCATGTACTCCTGTCAATATAAATCAAGGCACTGACCGAAAATTTGTGATTTCTTTTTCCAGCAGAACACGTAAACGATCCCTGATGACTATGAAGATGTCTCTCTCTTCGTGCAAGATAGATCCGATGCCGTCCGGCCTGAAAGATGAGTTACACGTCAGAAATAAAAGTCCACCGGTGTCTGCTATTTCGGCAATTTCTTTTACGATTGTGGCCTGGGTTTTAACACGTTTTATTACAATTATTATGCATTATTAAACACCGCTATCTAATAACCAAGCAACGATCGATGGCATTGAACAATTGCACATGAAAAGACTTGTACAAGGTTCCTACACAGTAACTGCTGCAATAGTAAATAATGTATGTATGTATGTATGTATGTATGTATGTATGTATGTATGTATGTATGTATGTATATATGTATGTATGAGGACTTGTTATAGCGCCCCTTCAAGATTTCTACTCAGAGGCGCTCCCGACTACAGCGCGGACACTGAATCGGAGTTTCACGCCGAAGCGCATGAGCAATTGCGAGTGAAGGACTTGCCCAGGGTCCCTACGCGGCGGCTTGAGGTGGATTCGAACCCGCAACCCTCCGGCTGCAAGGCACCGAACATACCCCTACACCACCGCGCCCCACGATATAATAATAATAAATAATTATAATAATAATAATAAACATAATATTGTCGTGTTATTAATTCAAACTGACAAGTGCACAGTAAGATTACATGATATAGTAGTAACAGATGATAACAAGTTTAACAGGAGTCGAATTTAACTGTGTGGCAGCCTGCAAGGCTCCCATCTGTCATACTGCTCGAACCCATACTCTCCATGTTACAAGGCAGATGATTACAACCATTGGCAAATGTGTTCAACACATATGTCTGCCTTCTGAGTCCAACTTTTCAATGATCAACATCTGAATCAATTCATAAAAGATCTGCAGTAAACACAAGTTACTATTGGTTAATTAGATGGAAGACATTTTTTCACTTACCCGACATTGTAAAACTGAAATGCTCACCCAGTGGTTCCAGCAAATATTAACCAAGTTCATCACAAAAGCAGCTATTTCCATCGAACCGCGGGATACCAGTGGAATCTTGCTTTTACTCTTGTTATATGTACATTGCAATTTTACCTAAAGGCAACTATTTCAGCATTCAAAAGTCAGTTTGGTACCCCCTCACACTATCAGCACAGATTCAAATTCAACTCTGGATCCCACTGCATTTTAATGGATGTCCAGTCAATCAGAAAGTTATTCAGCGAAAACTTGGATTGTTCGGACATATTTGTAGAATGAAAGAGGACAGAAAGATCAAGGTCCTAATGTTTGGAATAATGGAAGGTACAAATAAAAGTGGCAGACCGCATAGAGAATGGACAGATGACATTCAAGAGTGGTGTGGAACAGATCTGCAGAAACTGTGTCACGCGGCTCAGAACAGAGTTGAATGGAGAGACATTGTGAAGAAGGCATCGGACACCTACGGGCACTGAGCCCATGGCTATTGATGATGATGAGTCAATCACGGTTAACAGTGGAACCACAGAATTCTTGGACACCACAAACAACAACAACAATCAGAAACAAAAGCTAAGGCACATAGCAGAAATCGTGAAATTTCTAAGCTACCTGTTTCCGTGGACATGAGAAGCACAGAAGGCAAAGCTGTAGTGCATCAATGTCGGATCGATCATTATTCCCTGATCGGCGTGATCCAACAGATCGTTCAGGTAGGAAAGATGGCGCTTGCAACCTCGCACGCCATATCGAGCACAGTACTCATCTAAGACAAACACCTGCCCTGGGCTGAACCAACCCTACAAACACCAACCATGCAAAAAAGTATGCATATACACCTAGAGTAAGGTCATTTAAATTAAAAATATAATAATAATAATAATCTTCGTTTATTAATTCAAACTGACACTCCGCAGTATGATTACGATGAACGGATGCAAAGTGAAAATAAAGATGCTCTAAAAACATTAACTGTTCCCTAGATCAAGTACTGATACTTTTTATGGCCATTTGAAAACTTACCTATTTACCCGGGCTGGAGTTGGGAGCGCTTCTAAGTAGTTACCTTGAAGGGGCGTTATATAAATTTTTGAATGAATGAATGAATGAATGAATTAACAATTACATTAGTAGCAATGAACGTGAAAACGAAGTTGCAGCTATTCCTTACCAGACACGTAAACTGATCGTTAAGTCTGAATTCTAACGTCAACTTCTGAAGGACATTGAATAGATCGTGATGTTCGAATTTACTTGGATTGGCCTGTACATACTCATCGAGACCGTGCTTTCGAGCCTTGTCTGCATCTGGAAGATCAATATCAATCTCATATTTAACATACATTTTTTTATTCATTACAAGCTCAGTATTGTAACTGAAATTTTTTATGGTAAGGGATCAGATTGTCAATATCTTTGTCTTTTCTTTAAACTCAGTGTTGTCTGTTGAGTGTTTGAAACCCAGATCATCAAATGCAAGTCACAAATACATAATACAATACAGTACAGTATAACGTGATTATTTTGGGCATTGGGAGGGCATTATTTGATAATGCCTTCCCAATGCTCTACTTTAAATAGAATCAGAAGTAGTCAATATTAGGAAGGTAGATTTAGACACAACCAAATGAACCAATGAAGGCCGCCATTAGATACAGTACTAAACACAGGCACTTTTTCGCTATTTTACATTAAGACTGGTTTAGAAAAGAAGAAGAGCAGTCCCTAAAGTTAGCCTTGTGGCAGCCAAGGGTATGAAGTGTTAGCGACTTCGTTTTCTAAGCCTCGGCATATGAGGACGGGTGGCCAGTCCTCTCCCTCGCTGTCAGACTGTCTCATCTTCCCACCAACAGTGTATGGTCAGTGTACTCATTCATTCATTTATTCATCAAAAAATTAATAGTGCCCCTTTAAGGTAACTACTCAGGAGCGCTCCCAACCCAGCCAAGGCTAAAGAGGACAGTCTGAAGATTAGAGTAGAACGCATCAAAAAAGACCCTCGGCAGCAGGCATTGATCCAGAGGGAGCCCAGTCCAGACCGTAGGACCAACAACAGAGAAAGCAAGGTGCTGCCTAATTGAGGTTCCTGCGTAGGGGACTAGGAGCTCACCCTGCACAGAGGAGCTCATAACAGCTGAGTTAAATGAAAGCTTATTTCTTACCGCCTTGTACTTTGGACAGCTGTGTGTTGGTCATCTTGGTAGGCTGACTTGCTGGCGGTGTTGGTTTGTGAGACTGACCGGTAGCGCGATAGATTGCCTGGACCCAGAGCGTTCTCTCCGATTCATCATCAGTGGCAAATGCCACCTGATCTCCCTCCTTAACCGTGTTGAAAAAGAACTTTCCTCCTTCAACTCCTGCAACAGTGGATGACATTGTGGTAAAGAAACTTAAAGTAACTATTTAAGGTAATTCAAAAAAAATTAATGTGATTTAATACTGACAAATGTTGCTTTTTCAAAAGCAGAAGATGAGGCATAATGTGATTTAGATGATAGCCTGATGGTAGTTAGTCTTATTTATCCATGGAAGGCAAGAGCAAGAGTATTCCAAAATATAAAAAGCATTTCTTCCAGCACTTAAAGTCAACAGTCACTCACAGATGATGGCACTAAACTGCGTTAAGAGTTTGCTCAAGTTCCTTAGTCGCTGAACATGTATGTAGATGCTTGAACGGTCATACTCTTTACAACAAATTGTCCTTCTAATCTTCATGCCAGCGTGTTACCATTCAACCATCTCCCGGACCCCGTATGTATGCATGTTTTTATTAACAGACAATGAAAATTCTCATAAAACAATAACTGTTAGAATAAGGACAAGCAGATGATATGGTAGAGTACTGCCATCACACACTAACTGTACACCTAAATCAACAACTTGACCTATATTCACCTCTCTTACATAAGGTCACCATAAGTATTAATATACATTACTACAGTCAAAGTCATCATTATCACCAGTTAAACATTCAATTGTAAAGCGTATGATGACACTACCAACCTTCCAGTGGTTCACAGTAGTCTACGGTGAACCCATCGAGCTGCTGGATACCAGTGGGATCCTGTTTCCGCTCCCGATAACTGCACATAGCAAATGTGTATTGCGAAACCTGCAGCAGTAGCACATCATTTATTTATTTATTTTTATGCATTTATTGGGTGCCACTGTCTACTAATCAAGCATCAATCGAGGGCTCTGAGCAGTTGTTCGTGAAGGACTTGCTCAAGGTCCCTGCACAGTAACCATCTCAAAGCTGTACTCTCTGCATTACAAGGTGAATGCTCTAACCAATATGCAACCATGCCCCACATCATAAAGCACCAATAATATCAGCACAAAATAACTTTCCACAGAATTATTACTAAAGCTCTTAAAAACAACAGTTTAACTAAATCCAATGTGTAGTTCATTTTGCTCTACCTTCTTTCTAAATCTGCGAGCCTTAAAATCTTCAAAAGTCATACCAACTTGACAGACTTTAGTAATTTCGAAAACCAATATTTTAACTGAACCCTGCTACACCAACACATATAATTTTAAGTCTGTAACTCCTCGATGTAAGATTTAAACTCAGCTGTACAACAACACAACATTCTGGCTTACAGCTCATACGTGGCCCAACAACGTGGAATGACTTACCATCCTTCCTTCGCTTATCCCCTCGTACTCATTCTACTTCCTTCTATACACAACTGAAGACTTTTCTCTATGATCGGGCCTGGCTCGGGAGCGCCTCTGAGTAGAAACCCTTGAAGAGGCGCTATATAAATTGATTGATTGATTGATTGATATGGACTGACCTGGATATTGACCTGATTACGGCTTGGGATTTTGTGTGCTATTGGTTGATGCCTTGTGCGTTCGACACTGGCGCAATAGAAGTTAATAAATTATAATTACAAATGACAATAATAAAAGGAAACAAGGCACCCACCTGTACCAGGACATAATATCGTTTCTTCCACTTCTTCCATACGTTTTTCCCTTGAGCGTAAAGGGAACTGGAAAGACCAAACAGCATTCAGCATAATTCCAAGTACATCATTACACTGGTCACAACATGGAAAGCATATGAGAAAAGAAGAAAATGGTACAATGCTGAAATACTCATTTGTATCAGCAGGTGTGCTGGGAATCTATGTATGCATTATCATTATAAGGGCATTATGGAACGTCTGATAGGCATTTTTTGCCGTTTTCCGATTCCGGATACTAACCGGATATTTGGCCTGCTTTTCGGCCAAATCCGGAGTCGATCCGATTAATGAGCAATATTTATTTTCATTGGGAAAGATATAATAATTAAAGCTAAATTAAGAGATGTAATTCAAACAAGAGTTTAATCACTGAAATATTTCATTATTTTACACGGACTTTCAATGATAAAGATTAAAGATTGGGCAGGAGTTGCCAAAACAGGTTACTATTTCTGTGTTAATGAAAGAAATTACTTTTTGGTCAAAAATATTACTTTTTTGTTATTTGGATCAGTAGTCCTGGGATGCGCTGATTCCGATTAATATCGATTAGTGCAAAATCCAGTACGAACCGATTTCCGGCCGAATAATCAGCTCTTCTCCATTGGGCATTACAGTTTCAAAGCTCTTAGTCTGGGCTGTCACTTCGATACACATCAAGAACATTGTTGTTTTAAGTTCTATTCAAGTCGATCGATTGACTGCAAGTGGTTGTGCCAGGATGCCAGGCGGTAGACTGTTTGAGATAGATGGTCCAACAAACAGCATAACTCCTTGATATAAAATGGGAGGGGGTTTAGGGCAATGGTAACACTCTCGCACGAAGAGCGCACCAACGCAGGATCGCTTCTCGCTACCCTCCCAAAGGTCGACTCAGCCTTTCATTCGGCAGATAGCGTTCGTAAAATGAGCAGTAGGACGTGATGGGCGCCTTGCATGGCTACCAAACAGTTTAATTAGACTCCTGTAATAAATTCTGATCATCCGTTTATACTATGAATTGTAATCATCCTGCGTTGTGTTAGTTTGAAATTAAACAAAGATTATTATTATTATTATATTATCCAGTTCTTGTGGCTGGAATGTGGAGATCGCTGTGAGCGGCCATACGCGAATGAAACCGGTTGTGGAATGAAGATATTGGTGTGCAGTGCATAATACATTGAGGAGGAGGTCTCAGGCTATTGGTGAAGGCTGGAAGAATTTATACCCCATCTTGCACTTTATTAGATAGCTAATGAGAAGTCAATGTTTTACATTTGCATGTTTCTACGAATGTATGTTGCATTGGGCTGTATTTACTTTTTGGTTTTTCTTTGTTTGGCGTGTTCTACCGTTTTGTTGTACTTTCGGTTTGGCTTGTTTCTATCGGTTTTGGCTTGTACTCTATCGGTTTGGCTTGTACTCTATCGGTTTGGCTTGTACTCTATCGGTTTGGTGTACTCTATCGGTTTGCTACTCTATCGGTTTGGCTTGTACTCTATCGGTTTGGCTTGTACTCTATCGGTTTGGCTTGTACTCTATCGGTTTGGCTTGTACTCTATCGGTTTGGCTTGTACTCTATCGGTTTGGTTTGCTTGTACTCTATCGGTTTGGCTTGTACTCTATCGGTTTGGCTTGTACTCTATCGGTTTGGCTTGTACTCTATCGGTTTGGCTTGTACTCTATCGGTCTATCGGCTTTATACTCTATCGGTTGGCTTGTACTCTATCGGTTTGGCTTGTACTCTATCGGTTTGGCTTGTACTCTATCGGTTTGTACTCTATCGGTTTGGCTTGTACTCTATCGGTTTGGCTTGTACTCTATCGGTTTGGCTTGTACTCTATCGGTTTGGCTTGTACTCTATCGGTTTTGGCTCTGTACTCTATCGGTTTGGCTTGTACTCTATCGGTTTGGCTTGTACTCTATCGGTTTGGCTTGTACTCTATCGGTTTGGCTTGTACTCTATCGGTTTGGCTTGTACTCTATCGGTTTGGCTCTATCGTACTCTATCGGTTTGGCTTGTACTCTATCGGTTTGGCTTGTACTCTATCGGTTTGGCTTTGTACTCTATCGGTTTGGCTTGTACTCTATCGGTTTGCCTTGTACTCTATCGGTTTGGTACTCTATCGGTTTTGGCTTGTATTTGGCTTGTACTCTACTTTTATTTGACAGCGCTCTTATGTGACCGCGCCCTTATGTGAGAGCGCCCTTATGTGAGAGCGCCCTTTTATGCGCGCCCTTATCGATGTAAACCCGCACCCGTTTACTTTATCTTGGGTTAATCAGCCTCTGCTATGAGACTTCTTTTGCTATGAGACTTCCTTCGCAATGAGACTTCCTCTGCTATGAGTCTATGAGACTTCCTTTGCTATGAGACTTCCTTTGCTATGAGACTTCTATTGCTATGAGACTTTCTTTACTATGAGACTCCCTCTGGTATTAGACTTCCTTTGCTATGAGACTTCGTTTGCTATGAGACTTCTATTGCTATGAGACTTTCTTTACTATGAGACTCCCTCTGGTATTAGACTTCCTTTGCTATGAGACTTCGTTTGCTATGAGACTTCCATTGCTATGAGACTTTCTTTACTATGAGACTTCCTCTGTTTCCAATCGCTCTTGTGTCCTGATATAATGACATCGGTTTTCCCATTAACAGTCTGCTTCTTCTTGCCTAGGAATGATTCCGGCAACGTTCGCTGCCGTGGCTTCGTACGTGGGTGGAGTGATTACTGGAAAGATCAAAGGAATCGACGGAGGAGTGGCAGGACTCTGTCGGATGAATTTCTTAGTGTCGATGATAAGTGTTCTGCTGCTCGGACCTGCCTTGCTTCTCTCTTGTCCTAATATCTCGCACTCCGGACACCTAGTCAACAACAGGTTAGCTGGAAAATCTTACATTTAAAGCCTATATGGAAATGTTACATTTAAAGCCTAGTTGGAAATGATGCTACATTTAAAAGCCTATTTGAAAATGTTACGTTTAAAAGACTAGTTGGAATTGTTACATTTAAAAGCCTATTTGAAAATGTTACATTTAAAAGCCTAGTTGGAATTGTTACATTTAAAAGCCTATTTGAAAATGTTACGTTTAAAAGCCTAGTTGGAAATGTTACATTTAAAAGCCTAGTTGGAAATGTTACATTTTAAAGCCTAGTTGGAAATGTTACATTTAAAAGCCTAGTTGGAAATGTTACATTTAAAAGCCTAGTTGGAAATGTTACATTTTAAAAGCCTATTTGAAAATATTACGTTTAAAAGACTAGTTTCTTACAGGACCCGTAAAGGAACACTAGAAGTTGCCGACCGTAAAACTGTATTAATTCCCTACTAGAATATTTTGTTAATTCAATGTATGTGTATTTAAAACTGTGTATGTCTCTCTCTTCAGACTGAACCTGACGACCGACTGTAACGTCAACTGTGGCTGTTCGTCGGATGTGTTCGATCCAGTCTGTGGTAGCGACGGGTTTTTGTACTTCTCCCCTTGCCACGCCGGATGCACACAGCCCGTCAACGCAACCGCTGAACATCCCAATGATCTCCAAGGTCGACTGGTAAGTCCTATCGTCCACCCTCTCATTAAAATAAGTTGCCCAGCCACCTTAGATTGGCAGCAAATAAACAACCGACGAGCGACTGAATGAGGTCTTGAAACTCATACGTCGATATGATTACTCCAAAGAACACTTTCGCAGTCTTTTCTCTTCCAATGGAGTCAATGTCGCATCATTCTGTTTTGTTCTGCCTTTACTGTTTCCGTTGAATCTGTTTTTGACAGGTGCGCTCTGAGGAATGTCGGTGTGTTGCTGAGGTTGAAGGAAGAGATGACGATGGAGCAGGGAGAGTTGTCTTCGCTGGATTCTGCGATGATGCATGTGCATCACTGATTCCCTACGCTTTGACTCTGATCGCCTTTGTCGTCGCCTTCAGCATGTACAACGCAGCAGCCACTACCACCCTACTCAGGTAATTTAACATCATTGTCAGATATCTTAAGATCATCCTCAGGTAAAGGAATGCATCATCCGGTGGCCGAATGGTTAGAGCGCTCGGCCTGTAAAGCGGAGAGTATATACGGGTTCGAGTCTCGACTGAGGCGGTTACTGTGTAGTGACCTTGACCAAGTTCTTCACTCGTAATTGCACAGCGCCATCGATGTTCTGTCGTATGGTCGCGTGTGCATTTCTGAACTTTGGAAGGATGGCAAACACGTCAAAAGCAGAAGAAACGTGAAATAGGGTCAGGAGAGTTACATGAGATTTGTGTCAAGTGTCATATATATATATTCGTTTAATGACACTTGACACAAATCTCATGTAACTCTCGTCATGGTAGCACATGGTAGCACATAGCTTCACAGGTAATGCCATCACTTGGTTATTTATTTCTGAGGTACTTTGTTACAATTGATCACGACAACCACGGCCGTCGGCATTAACGTAACGTTTAAACCACTGAGCTTTACTAATTAAGAGAACCAAAACAGCGAAGTGTCTATTGATACATTGATACATTGTTTGTGCATTGACTACGAAGTGTCTGCATTGACTACGAAGTGTCTGCTTTCGCTTTAGATGCATCAAAGAAGAAGACAAATCAATCGCTCTTGGACTGGAAACTCTGTGCATTTGTTTTGCCAGTAAGCGTCCAGAATTTCTTCTCATTTTGAGATTCTCTTCCGCTGGGTCTTATTGTGTGTATTCTTGAATGAATAGCTGGGCAATTACACTTGCTCCTTTTAGAGAACCTCATACGACGCCATACTAGTACTCTGATTAATATTCTTCAGCATATCTAGCCTTTGATCAATTTATTACCGTCTGTTTTATAGACTAATCTATATTCTTTTCGCTAAATATAACCAATAGATTCCTCTCTGTTTATTAGCTATCTGTACACCAAAGTGCGATTAGATATTTGATTATAAAGAATTTACTTACTTACTTACTTACTTCTTCACTTCCATGAACTTCCTGTTTTTCTATCCTTTCCAGTTTTTCCAGCTCGTTGTTGTACGGAAAGGTCTTCGATGCTTCGTGCATTCTGAAGCGAACGGC
The DNA here is from genome assembly GCA_020284085.1 of Aporrectodea caliginosa. NCBI lineage: Eukaryota > Metazoa > Annelida > Clitellata > Crassiclitellata > Lumbricidae > Aporrectodea > Aporrectodea caliginosa. Next base: position 203,740 of record JACEVL010000203.1, read on the forward strand.
GTCTTGTACAGAGAGCGAGGGATCTATGCCTACTCTATGACCGACATTCATTGCGTCTGAGCTGTTCACGGACTAACGATCGGATTGAAAGCCATTTCGACGATCCTCTACTGCGCCAACAAATCTTCATCGGAAGGCGCAAACTATCTCTACTCACGGCTCAACAGAAGACGAGCCAGATTGGACTGAAAGCCATCAACAAGGACGCCATATCATAAACGTGAAAAAGACATTGGAAACAGGATACTTGTACCGGTGATTGGTGTAGGCTAATTGATCTGCTGTATCAGAGATCATTGATCCAGACGTATGAACATTAGGACAAATGCAATTGGCACTAGCGAGCGGCCTATACCCTTGTGACGAATTACCGACTGAAATGCACGACAGCTCAGGAGAGAGACGTATCAAAGCCTTCGATTAGTGGACCATTACTCATTACAACAGACGTATCTGGGTCGAATCACGCAAAGCTACAGCAGGTGTCCTTTGAAACAATGGACTCGAATCACACGTGATTTTTAATGCCGTCTATGACCGGCAACACATATATTCCCAACAGAAGAGACATGCAGTAATTTAGATATGGGGGTGGTGCCATAAATGACGCCCGCAGGATTGCATCTCCAAGATGAAAAGCTAGGTACAGAGCATTTTTTATACAGAGTCACTCGTCTTTATTTTCTTCCAGAGATGGGTAACAACGAAGTAACTAAAACACCAACATCGTCAATAACGTCAGCTAATAAACTAATTCTAATCTGTTGACCCTGATCAATCTGATGCTAATTCTAATTCTAATCGATTAGCACAAGTCAGCTAATTCTAATTGAAAATCGATTAGCTGATCGATAGTAGGCCTGAAAATTAAGCTGTTGGGGTATTGAAATGAAGAAGATTTTTCTAATATAGATCTTTCAACGAGCACGTTACTTACCTGTACTTATTTATCTGAAGGAAGGTTCAAACCTGCAATCATGAAGTTCATGGTTATCTGTCCATTCTGTTCATGCAACACTGAAAGATTTGCATGTCTTCATGTTCTTCATACACAGCATCACTGTGTTCCGGTAACCTCAGCTGCCATGGAACGCGTATTTAGTTTTGTGGCTACATCATAAACCCTAGGCGCTGTACAGGTTGCACTGATTCAAGACATGCATGTTGCAAAATGAAATAACTGAACTTATGCAGTCAATGTATAATTGCAGTATGTATTGAACGACGTGGTGTTGACGTGCCGCTTTTGGACTGTTCTCCCATAGCCTTCCCTATGTCCGCATTGTGGAGGCACCTTAGGCATTGTACTGATTCCGGCCAGTACGTCCCTGACAGTTATATCTGTTGGACGTCGTCGTCGCATAGCGGGCCAACACATGAAACAAGTTGGACAATATGGGCCTCTCTGAGTCTGAACCCAATGAACGTAGTTGCTTAAAATAGATCGGGATTTCCTTGAGAACATTGTGGCTTTATAATTCTAATCGATTGGCTAATTCAGCAACTACGTTACATTCTAATCGATTAACACTAATAATTATAGCTACCCATCTCTTTTTTCTTCTATGTGAGAAGTTGCGGTCTGTCAACTTTCTATTTTCAATAAACGAAATTATATATATCATCTCTTTCTAATAGTTCCATAAATTTGCCACTCAATGCATGCCAACAGAACGTTTTCCTGACAAAGCACGTGTTTATGAAAACAATAATGATTTGTTCCATAGTCTACTTTCACAGTATTCCGAAATTAGTCTATATTTCTATGTTGCTGATTATGTTACCTTACTTTTTAAAAATAATCCGTTTATTATTTCAAACTGACACACATCAGTATGATTACAATTCATAGTATGAACGGATGATCACAAGTTATTACAGGACTCGAATTTAACTGTTAGGCAGCCATGCAAGGCGTCCATCACGTTCTACTGCTCATTATACCAACGCCATCTGGCGAATGAAAGGCTGGGTCAACCTTTGGGAGGGTAGCAGAAAGCGATCTCGCGTCTGTGCTGATCTTCTGCTCTTCGTGCCAGAGTGTTACCATTACCCTAAACCCCACCCCAACTTGATAAATGGTCATGTACCGGTAGTTGGATACAGCTGTAGTTTCATACATGCAAGACATTTGGAGTCAATATTGTTTCCAAGCAACTGTGGTTTGGCCCACGCAAGTCTGTTGTATTTAGTCCACTAATTGAAGGCTTTGATAAGTCTGTCATGCACTGCATGTTGGTGCTCCTAGGCAGTGTTTAATCTACTCCCCTTGCTGTCGGGGGGAATCTAGAGTTCTCGGGGGGGGTATCCAACATATTTGAAAAGTTGATGACCGGGGAGGTGGTAATGAGAGTTTCCAAAGAATTTTCGAGGGGGTAGTGACGACAGTTTTCCAAGATTTTTCAAGGGGGGTAGTAACGTGACTTTTCCAACACTTTTTTCGAACGAGAATTTTCCACCAAAAATTTCCCCTCCTCGATAAATCCTGGGGAAATTATCGCTAAATTTCACACTTTCTGTAAAAATTACATCTCTTTCATTTTTCTGGGGAAACTCGATCCTGGGGGAACTTTCTGGGGAACTTCCCCCCCCCGAAAGACGTCTAGATTAAACACTGGCTCCTAGGAAGGGAACCAACGAGTGGTGACTACCAATGTCACTCTGATGCTCAAGCTTCTGTCTTCTTTCAAGAAAAGACTCTAAGTTATTTCTCATTGGTTTTCAAGCTTCTGGTTACACAATAGCTCTTCACCTGGCGACTAACTAACCACGCCTTAGCTTCACATTTCTGTTAGACTGTGTGTTAACATTTTCAAAATAATACTGTCAGGGGTGTAGACGAGCCGGAGCGGTCCGGAGCGGCGTTCCGGTACTTATTATTTAGCCGGAGCCAGTGTTTAATCTAGACACGTCTCTTGGGTGGGAAAGTTGGAGCGGCGTTCCGGCACTTATTATTTAACGTCTCTTGGGTGGGAAAGTTCCCCCTAGAATCGAGTTTTCCCACGCAGAAAAATTAAAGACATATAATTTTGTACAGAAAGTGTGAAATTTAGGGAAAATTCTGCCCCCACGAGGGAAAATTTTGTTGGAAAACTGTTGTTACTACCCCCCTCGAAATTTTTTTGAAACTTTGGTTACTACTGGCCCTTGAAAAAGTGTTCTTACTAAAGTTAAAAAGTCAGCCCTGGCGACTTGGGAAAATACCACCCCCGGTCATCAACTGAACATGGCCTGTGTGAATGTGTGTCTACACATTTGAAAACTAATAATACTAATCACTGCACCTGATACCAATATTTAGTCGGTTTAAAGAGCATAATTAAGCAAATTGTTTAATGACAAACATAAACCTAACGACCTCATATAACATTAACAATTTTGATAAAACAGTTGTCTCAACACTCCATTTGAAACGTTAACCAACAAATGACTGGCTATAGGGTCTGAAAAAGCATTTGCCAATTTAAAAATAGTTCTGACTCTTGCAAGTATCGGAAACTTTCAAAAAACACATTATATACAAAATGAACAATGTTCACAGATCCGTCAAAACAACAAACAATTTATAAAAGGATAAACCATTGGAAAGAAAAAAACATGAATAAATCCAGTCTATGAAATCAACGAAAATATGCAACACAGTCGTCAGTGGTAAGGGTTTCCCACCGGATGTCTCTGCTATGAACTTTCGCTCAACACAAGTCCACTTTCTGAATCCCGGCGTGATCCAGCTTACACTTCTTGTCTGGTGACACGATCCCACCAACTTGGCTGGAACTGGCGGAGCCGTCTTCGGCCTCCATGTCCTCCTCCGACGCAGTGGGTTCTTCCACTTCCATTGAGGCTGATTCCTGGCCAGAGGTTGAGGACTTGGACGTGTCTTCATCTTTACTTTGCTTGCCTGGACGAGTGGACTCATCAGAGGCTGCAGACTCTAGCTTGTCTTGACCTTTACCTTGCTTGGCTGGACGAGTGGACTCATCAGAGGCTGCAGACTTAGCCTTCGCTTGCCTTCGTCTTTGCCTTCCTTGGTTGGACAATGGGAATCACTTGGAACCTTATTATCCTCTACAAGAACAAGTATTTTCAACAGATTTTATTGAAAACATAATCCATAGTGCTATTATCATAAAGCACAAGGTGGCCTCAAGTGAAACCCATAGCTGCAAGACTTAACCTATTGGGAAATCAAGCACAGAACGGAAGACTGTGCAAATTGACACAACTAGACACATATTTTCCAACATGGATTTACCGATATTAACATTGTACTCTAAAATCGATGTGTTCCAGTTAACATTACAAAATATTAGGGCTGCGGAAGTTAACGAATAATCGTTAATTAATTTTAACGATTAAATTTATTTTTAATGATTAATCGAAGACCGCTTGACTGCTTCTCATGTTATCAACAAAACACGCAGCTCACTAGAATCTCTTTACTTACTAGTTTTCTCTGGAACCCTTTTGTCTGCACCAGGTATTGGAAAATAAGCCTGCATCCATGTCTGATACTGACGAATGTCGACTGGCAGAAACAGACAAAAGATGATGCGGTCGATTACCTGGAGCTGAAAAGAGGACAACAAATAAAACAAGTCATTGCAAGAGGCCTTGTGGTTTCGGCTGGACAATTTAAGTGAAGTCAAAGCCTCAAATACTTTGATAAGCAAAATATGAATTTTGGTTATACCAGAGAAACGTATAGATGACAATATTCCCATTAACCCTTTAACGACGAGCGTGTACTAAAATGTATGGGAAACCATAAGCGGCTCGTCGTTAAAGGGTTAACCTTGAACTTACACACAAGAACCTGTTCATCCCTTCACTAAATAAATTCTTGATGGGAGAGGAAATCAGTGAAATTATGCAACAGACAACGATATATGAACTGCTGAAAGCATTTTCCCTCCACAACCTTTACCCTCCTTTCCAGTCTATCTACCAAAAACACTCAAATTGCATTATACACCATTAACAATCAAATTGTACTTTGCTGGATCAGGAAATAAACTGATTTGATTTGATTTGATTTGAAGGAAGGCCAATGTGACCCAAGGGATCAAAATGAGTCCGGATGTCGGCAATTTACATTCCCGTAGGAAAACAGCAAAATATGATCAGATGTCCCATTACTTGCCTCATAACCTTTTCTTATTTTCAGATTTACTGAAAATGGGTGGAAAAATTTTTTTTATACATTTCTGAAGTCTCACATTTGATGAAATTCATTGTTTTAATGTGTATTTTCATAATTTTTTTTACAGCGAATACTTTAATTTTTTGGATTATATATTAAAATAAATGAAATTTAAAAAAACACACATAATCATTCATAACTTTGTCAAAAAATAATTTAGAACCAAACTTTTGGTGTCATTTTGAAGCAAAAAATGTGGTCTTTGAGAATATGTAAAATACTCATATTCTAAAATTTCCGACATGCGACTCATTTTGATCCCTTGGGTCACATATGTTCAGCTCCATCAATGGATAAAAGAAAACTGAGCTATCAATTGTTCTTCTAGACTTGTCCGTTGCTTCTGACACCGTTCATCATAAAATACTACTTCACAACCTCAAATACTGGATCGGTCTACCTAACCATGCAGTTGATATGCATGTGTTTAATGCTAAGATTAGATGGCGCACCAAAACCTTTATGATATGCAAGGTTCACCCAACACACAAATGCGATTCTCGTGTAAACCAAAATGCGGTTAGCAATTGGTATAATAAAGGATATGTATACTTACTTTACTTACTTGTCTGACCTACACCCCTGTACTCGATCAATTCGAATAAATCAACATACTTCTGTACAGTGTTAAATTGCAGTGTACCACAAGGTTCCTGTTCTAGGTTCACTCCTGTTTACATTATCTACCACTCCACTGTTTTCAATTACATTAAAAATTGTACAGCAAAGTAATACCTGATTCTTCTGCTTTAACGCGGATAACCAATCGCGTACAGTATTTAATGCAACATGCACAGCCAGTTCGTTTGGATATCCTATCAAGCAAAATCAGCACCAAATAATAACACCAATTCCTGTTATTAGCCTTGTTGTCATTTACCATAATAACAGACTTGTATAATATCACTACTTCATATATGTGACCTTACTCTGGCAAAAGGAGGCTTTTGTCCAAAAAATTAGTTTTGTATATTTTGTGCTAAAATTGATAAGTAATAATTTCTGTTTAAAATGTTGAAAAAATATTATTCTATCTTGATGGATTCCAGAGATATGAATTTTATAATTTTTTATACTCGAAAGTACAATTTCGAGAAAACGCATGCAAAGTTTATTATCTTAATACAAACCCTAGATAGATCGCAAAGTTTATGTGTAAATTTGTCATGAAATATGTGAAATATTATTAAAATAATTTTTTTCCGTATAATATAAGATCCTATTTATTGATATCTGCCAAAAAATGATAAGTGAAAAATTTACACCTGATTTGTGTTTAGCTAATTTCTTCAGTTTTATCACTGGCGACTTCCGCCTCCTTTTGCCAGAGCAGGTCACATATCATAATATTATATGGTATCAACACTAGTACAAGATAGATCTTATGTAAGTGAGCCTTTCAGTTCACATCCAAAAACTGATTTCAGCAACACAGATTTGTTTCTATCCTGTAAAAGTACAACCGGAACAAGAGCAACGTAAATAAGAGATAGGGCAGAAGTGGTTACCTTTACAAAACCGCATCTCACATGATACCTTGAGTGAAAGAATAAACAACTGACAGATTTTTGTCTCAGATTACAATATATAAGCATAAATAAACACAAGAAATTCTGTCCTAAGGGACAGTACTTGGTAATGGTTGGTAAAAGCAAAGAAACTATTTGCCAAAAAAAACAATAACTGCAGATTAACTTAAATGTAGTGGATCTGTTCACGCCCCGGACGTTAGCAGAACCCCAGCACTACATTTCACGCCCGTCACGATATTGGCTAAAGCATGTCACTTGAACTTGTTTGCTTCCTTTGGGATTTTGAAATGGCAGACATCTTGAGGGCTGGTTAGGATCAGTTTAGGCATCGTGAGGGTTGTTTAGTGTCAGGTTAGGCGTCGTGAGGGTCGGTCAGGGTTAGTGTCGTCATTGGAAAACATGGTGAACAATCATCCACCGCATTCGGCACGGTTTATCGGTTGGCTCCTTTCACATCCACAAAATCATGTGACATCCATTGACCAAATGCGTAACGGGTGTGATTCGAGTCCTGTTTATAGGCTCACATCGGGCGTGACTGTATCCACGACCTAACTTAAAACTAAACAAACCACACTAGCCCCGTTGAGAACTGAGAAACTTACCATAGATTCCAGTTGATATGCAGCAGAATGCCTAAACGAAAATATACAAATTCATTCATTTCATTTATTCATAAATATGTGAACACAAGCTCACAATGTCATGTGTGACTTAATAACACAACTAAGCAAGGGTGTTGGCATATGCATGAAACCATTTACTAAATACACCATGTTTAAGAATGCACACAAGCTCTTGTAAAACCAGCAATATAAAATATTATTAGTCGAGCAGAAAAAAATCTTTAAATCTCCTTAAAATCCAATTAAGGCTTTCAAAAAGTAACCAATCTATTAGTCAAGATATGTGATAAGAAGTCAAGAAAAAAATTCAAAGGTCACAAAATTTTCAAAGTGCATAGCAACAGAAATAGTGAACAGATTACATACGAGTGTACGCATGTTGTTTTTCAACATCTCATCGAGACATCTGGCATAGCAATTTCGCAGGTCATTGGGATAATTACCCTGCGGCCCCACAGTATGTATGACGTCTAACAGAAAGCAAAAACATGCATTCCATTAGGAAATTCAAAACACAGACAACAAATGAAAATCTATACAGTAACTTGCGTCACCCAAGACAAATATTTGTATGGGGTTTCGTGTTTAAAACGATCGTTACCCTTTCTCACAATCCACAGCCACTTTCTGAGACAGGTCTTTCATCATCTTTAATGTCCCACCAAACCTGCATTCCATGTTTTATGACTTAAGAAGGCAATGATTTTACTCTAGATTCAGAACATACATTGGTAGATAAACCACAACTTGATTTAGATTAATACAAACACAGATACGTTTGATGCTCTTAACAGTATATAACTCAGTGCGGCTTAAGGGATATAAATATGCTTACAACAAGGCTCAGAAAATGTAACGTTCAAAATGAGCCTTTTCAAATATATGTGCCTGCATAACTGTGAACCACAGAATCAATCCACTATCTGATGACCCCAATCAACTGCTGATGCGATCATCAAAGTCTGCCAATGTATTCATGCCAGCAAGACTAAATTGGGTGATCTGGCCTTTCAGCTAAGGCAACTCTTGTGTGTGGATCTGGAATCCATTCAGGAGAAAGTGATCATGTTTTCAAAAAATTACTTGAAATAGTACGGGTTTGTTTTAAGACTTAGGTTGCACCTGTGCCCCCTAGTCAACTAAGCTATGATACGTACACTGCCCATACAATGTTGGTGGGTTGATCGGATGGTGAGGGACAGGAGTGGCTACTCACCCTCCTAGCTATGAAAAGCGAAAACGCCCACAATTCATGCCCGTGGCTGCCTCTCAAGGCCAGCTTTATGGAATTCCTCTCTCCTTCAAGTGTTTATGAATTAATATTTTACTTTAATTGTACAAATTCTACTATAAACATGCAAAGAAACTTACATTTTGCAGGCAGCTTGTATCCTAAATGGAAGCAAATACAAACAATCAATCATCATTTAAAAAGGTCAATTCTAGTCTAGAATACACACTAGCTACATGCTGTCATACAGAGCTATAAAATTAAACAAGCCAGTGATATCCTGCACAAATTTCAAACACAATTTAACTAACATTTAATAACAAAGGCTAATATAACACTGCCACTGCTCGTACTCTGACAGTGCCAATCCCAAGCCTGGAGAAAGGAGGCGGGCAATGCAAATCATCTATGTTATGACACAGTGTCGTTAAACACCAACTAACCTAAAGGCTGAAATAGGTCACCTGTAGTTAAAAAAATAACAGCAATAAAGAGCACTAATTCAGCATTCAGTATCTAGATTATTAAGTGCACAGAGCACTCCCCTAAAATGTCAAAAGCAACAAACATGATAATAAGATCATGTCTAATAGCACTTACCACAAGTGGTTTTCGCGTCTCCAGTTCGACAACCATTGAGTGTTCTGCACTCGTCCAACATCGGTGACCCCGCAGCACGGTGTATTGCACCATCAACTGGAAATAGACGTTAAGTATTTAAACAGAGGCTGAAGTTTGAATTAATTAAACTCTGTTGCATGGTCCTCATATGTGACTCAAGGGATCAAAATGAGTCGGATGTCGGCAATTTACATTCTTAGGAAAACAGCAAAATTTGATCAGATGTCACTTTTTCTTATTTTCAGATTTTAATGAAAATGGGCCAACAAATTTTTTTTACATTTATGATTTCTCACATTTGATGAAATTCATTGTTTTAATGTGCATTTTCAGAATTTGTGCACATAATACTTTTATTATTTGTGATTATATATTAAAATAAATAAAACATTTTTTCACAAAAAACACATGATCGTTCGTAACTTTGTCAAAAAATAAGGTAGAACCAAACTTTTAGTGTCATTTTAAAGCACAAAATGCGGTCTTTAAGAATATGTAAAATACTCATAATCTAAAATTTTCGACATGCGACTCATTTTGATCCCTTGGGTCACATATAAGGAGATGAATTTGATCGTATGACAGACAATGAAATCACATTGCAGTTAGTAATCAAGTTCACTTTGGACTTATAAAGCATCTTAAATATGACATCATTTAGAACAATTCAGACAGTGTGGTCAAGCATTTCTTCAGAGTTTAATTTACACAAAGCACCTCTCAGGAGTTTCTATCTTTTCAGTTAACCCTAATCACTTGAATAATATCATCAGGTAATAATTACTGGCACAACAAAACGAATGCTGAAATCCTGTTCTTTCCAGAGCACAAGCCTAATGAGACAGAGAGGCATTCTGAGAGGAATAAACATTATTATGCATCAGTGGCGGCGCCAGCTATACCATTTCAGCTTGTTGCGTCAGAGTCATGGGAGTTATTCAGCAGGTCGAAGAAATTAATGTTTGAGTTTGACACATCAAGTAACGGCAGCAAAGAATACTTAAGCATTTCAATTTTAGAGTTTATAACATAGACGTCTATTGACATACTAGATCAAACGTAAAAGTCGTTTAGATAAAATTATAATTGCACTAGTGATCTTATGGGACAGATGTTGATGTTTTAAATGTAAAGAAGATTATTAAAAATTCCAGAGAATTTTACACCGCAGTAGGTAGAAAGATCATAAGGCAGGTCAAGTGTAAAATAGGCAGGTCAAACGACCTACCATGACCTATGGTAACACTGCCACTGTTATGTACTTATTAACCCTTTAACGACGAGCTGCCTATGGTTTCCCATACATTTTAGTACACGCTTGTCGTTAAAGGGTTAAGTGTCACTACGGTATCTAATGACCAAGCAATTGTGATGGATTAGCCCTAGGTCCCTACACAGCAACCGTCTCAGTGATGGCACGAGCCTTGCAGCTCAACCAGTCAGCTATCGTGTTCCACAACATCTTAAATTAAGAATGCTGGATAAATATTTTGACTCACCTCCACCTCCTCCCAATAAACTGCTGTTGGCTGCATTCACAATTCCGTCAATCTCCAGGTTTGTGATGTCACCCTCGAACAACGAAACCTTCGCGTTTATTTCGTCGTCCGCTTCGAAAGACGGAAAGTTACCTTTGAACAGACCCTTGATGTGATTAGCTGGAAACAAATTATAATTATCAATCCAACTATAATACTAGTCAAATGAAATGCACATTCCGAAGAATTTCTCCAATTAAAACTTATCAGCAGTTTGTTAAAAGAATCTGTAAAATAATAATAATTATTTCAAACTGACACACTGCAGTATGATTACAATACATAGTATGAATGGATGATCACAAGTTATTACAGGAGTTGGATTTAACTGTTTGGCAGCCATGCAAGGCGCCCATGACGTGCAACTGCTCATTTTGCCAACGCCATCTGGTGAATTAAAGGCTGAGTAAACCACTTGGAAGGTTGTGGTAATCGACCCGAGTCCGTGCTGATCTTCTGCTCTTCGTGCCAGAGTGTTCCCATTACCCTAAACCCCCATTCATCTTCCCTAACGATGAATGGGCATCAAAGATGGGCTTGTTCACGGCAAAAGGTCATTCACAGGTGCTTACTGGCATATTTAAGAAATTCATATCACACTACACCAAAAACTCATTATAATACTATCTCTGGGAAACATACATGTATTCAGAACATTGTACAACAAGTTCATGTTATAACAAATTTATTTCCTATAGCTGAACAGTTTTGGAATGTGTGTCCCTTAGCCTATTGCATCAGAATTCATGTTTTTATAATAATTCTCTGGTGTATTGGGAGACATTTATAACATAGTAATAAAATAATTTAGCACAGCAGCATAAAATCTTACTAGACTTATTGTTGGAAAGTGACTGCTAAGGTAGATTCAAAGAAGATCAGATTTTATGAATAAAAAAAGTATACAAATGGACGGTTATTTATGCATATCAGTACGATATGAACGATACAAAAAGCCAATAAATACATTTCTCACATTATAAGTTTGTCTCAGAGGATTCTTAAAGCAATGTATCCAACTATTTATCTGGGCATCAAACTGAACTTCAGACTATATCAACAACATCGCCAAAAGTCACCTGTATTCTCAGAAATTGGGACATCACGCATTGTGCAAGATCGCATGGGAGCCGCAACTGAATGCTGCCATGCTTCTGCGAATTTTCCATCTAGCAAGAAATATCCGGACAATTACTTAGTGCTTTTTGTGAACTTTTCCAGAGAACTGGTACAAAATACACGGCATGATCCTGATAACTATACAGCGCTCACTATGATTCAAACTTGAACATGAACTCTAAAGTAATGAAAGTTACATATTACAACATAAAGAATATTAATGTCCAGAACCTCTGATTTTATTAAGTGATGCAAATGTACGCACCCTCTGGACGCACTTTCTTCAACGCCCTTTCATTGGTAGAGTAGAAATCTGTCCATGTATCAATATCAGCCAAATCCGTAATATCCCTTTTTGCGTAAAATCTACGCTTCTCCTTTGGCGTCATGGCCAGATATCTTTCTGCAAAAAGACAATGACAGTAGGAAATACATGTGTACTGCAATAAATATGTTTGATTTATAAACGTAGGATGCACAAAAAGTGTTCCCTCTGAGCCGAGCGGTCACACAACAGCTGTGAATTACAAAATGTGGTCAAATAGAAAATCGCAAGAAAATTACTTCTGCAGAGCACTTGCTGAAAACCTTGCGTTTACTTTTCAACTTACGGGAATGCCATCTGTTGCATTTAGTTGGAAGATATTTCAACAACGACATAAGAAAGATTAACTTTCACACAGCTACTATTAAATGAACAATAATGGCCCTCTGCATACCAAAAAACATAAAATTTACCATTGTATCATTTCATAATCACATAAATCACTTAGTAATCTATCAATTCCAACTTTACTCACATATTTAAATTATGATTTTTTTATACTTTAAGGTAAAAGAGCATTTTAACATATTTTATTGATAGTGGAGGTAGCGTTGCATTTTAGCGTATTTAATTATTTCAATAATTTTCATGATAACTGTAATGAATCCAGCTTCTATTCAAGCAAGATTCTTTTCATCAATCCCACTTCTATTTAACCTAAAATTATTTTCATCTTAATCATCTATCCCACTTCTATTTAACAAGAATTCTTTTCGTCAATCCAACTTGTATTCGACCAACGCTGAAACCCATGCAATGCGAGTCATTTACAACGCTAAACTACACGCTTTTTTTCATCAATCCAATTTCTATTTTAACAAATAACTAGCAGAGATGGGCAGTAATTGAAATTACGTAATTGAAATTACTTGAAATTTAGCAATTTGTAATGTTATTTTGTAATTCAATTTGAAATTATGTATTTCATAATCCCAAAGTAATTTGTCCAAAATTTGTAATTCAATTACATTTTTCCAAGTAATTTGTCCATCAAACAATTATTTTTATCAATACGGTTTCCATTTACGCAGACACATAAGAGAAATAATAAAATACGCTAAAATACTCGGCCGGCAGAATCATGAATTAAATACGCTAAAATGCACTTTTACCTACTTTAAACCAAATAGTCAAATTTCATATTTGTCACAAAAGTGTGAAAATTTTATCTCACCCCTTTCTTTCATGACCGTTGCATTTCTGGTTCCATAGTAAGTGTTGGTTTCTTGACGCTTTCGATCACCGTAAAAATCAACGTGCTTGTGCGCTGATTTTCCCTGGTCTGAAGCATGTGTTGAGCCTATCTTACTTGATGAATCTTTATTCGTCTCTGAGCTCAGGGCTGACCCCACCGGGGCTGGGCTGCCAAATTTTGGCAAGTCTTTATTGCCTTTGATCTGCCGTGATTCTTTGTTCCCGTTGTCTGTCATCATATCATCTTCAGTCTCATCTGATGGCTGGCTGCCCTGATGGTCCACAGCTTCGGCAGGTGGCTGTTTTAGTGCTTCGTCTGACTCTACTGTAGAAGAAGTCAAAGTAACATTTTCTTCCCCTTTAGCATCAGATTTTGCAATTGTTTCTTCACCGGTCGTCGGCTTAAGCGGACTGTCTCCTTCAGTGGTATCGTTTTTCTCTAGCTGTTGCTCTTCCCCTACAGCTAATGTACCACCGACAACTGGTGATTCTGGCTTATTATTATCTGCTTTAGTAGGGTGTATTTCACCTACAGCTGCACTTTCTGTGGATTCCTCTGCCAATACTGCTTCTACTTGCTTTTCTCCTTTTGGCGACTGCGATTCGGGTCCAGCTGAACCTGCATCGACGGCAATCGACTCGCTTTTATCTGGACCGGGTTTCACATCGGGAGCCACGTTCTGGCTTTGACCCTGTTTCTTAGACCCCTTTTTCTTGTGTTTATTGGCTCTGCCCGACATCGCAGAGGAACGTGAGCCGATTTCAATAGCGTTGCTCCTTCTTGCCTCAACTAAACACCAGCAACGCTCAGAAGACCGGAAACTTTTAAAGGCGCTATAACATCTGCGCTGAACAGAATTCGCGTTTCTCACGGACTGACAAGACGAGCTCGATACGCGATATGCAACTACGCGTACAACACTACGTAAGGTAACAATACTTTCACGGATCGAAGCCGAATTCATGCACTTTTTTATTTTGCAAAATAAAAACCGAAAGTTATTCAAAAATTAGGAAGTTTACGGGACTCTCGCTTCCAAGATGACCGTCAACCTTCGGTGACCAGTACAATCAAAAAATAATTTTATGGCGCTACGATTTTTGTTAAATGAGTAAGTAGACATGCTATCCCAGACTTATGGTTATGTTCTTTAATTAATTATCAGTTCGTAGAGATAAATATTTTTCATTGTGAAAACTGATAGGATTTTAATCTTAGTCAACTCAGAGCGAAAGTTGACTGGAGTCGAACAGCTTTGCGGTAGCAGGCAGATTTAGCATAAGCATTAGGCCTATTAGTATGAGCACAGTATACATAATTACAAATTATAACTAATTATTTATACTGTGGTATAAGCATTATGTGGGGGTTAGGGTAATGGTAACACTCTGGCACGAAGAGCAGATCAGCACGGGATCGCTTCCCGCTACCCTCCCAAGTGTCGACTCAGCCTTTCATTCGCCAGATGGCGTTGGTAAAATTAGCAGTAGGATGTCGTGGGCGCCTTGCATGGCTGCCAAAACAGTTAAATTCAACTCCTGTTATAACCCCGACCTCTGAACCACTCTAGCACTGATAAACGCAACCGCCGACAACCTATGTCTCACCAGAAAAACCTGTATAATTAGGATGATTTATCAAAGATAAATAGGCCTAACATTCATGATAAATAACATGTGAACATACACTTTATAGAAAAAAATAATAAAGTAATAAAATTAATAGTCTGATCCAGAAATAGAGAAAACACTCCTTTAAACTTTCATGTTAGCCAAAATGCGGTTTGCATTATTGGTCTTACAATAAAGATGAAATATTCTATTCTATTCTATTCTATTCTATTCTATTCCAAGAACCTATTATACACAGGACTGGAAAGTCCTTATGTAACGTCGTTGTACTAGTTTTTGGGCGATAATCGGGGCAAAAAAATTTCACATCTTGTTTTCAGAATAAACGCATTCATTTAATTATATTTTATGAAGCAGATTGACGAATAATTATGTTTGCAAAATAAAAAATTGCCGGTGGAAATTTGAAGCATCGTATTTAATATTAGAAACCAAATTTTAAGTGGGACGACATCTATGTTTAAGAGTGAAATGGTGTACAGTATTTAGCATTTTCACAAGTAACCAGTGTGACCACTCCTTGGGATTTTCCCCAAGATCTTGGGATTTCGGGGTCGACTTGGGATCTGGGGATTTTGCATAGCAATCTTGGGATATTTTTTAAAGTCTACAGATTAGTTTTTACCGTATTTTTCAACAGTGGCAGCGAGTCAGATTAGAAAAAACTCGCTCTGTGGGTTTGTTTGAAAGACGTTCATTATTAAAACTTGTAAACATTGTAAAATTCAATGTTATTCGCTGTTTTTATTTGCCAGTTGTTAGCTTGGAATTTTGTTGAATAATTGTGATTACTAGAACGCATTTCATATATTTTCATCATAACTTTTTTTTTTCAGTAACTTGGGATTTGTTCCTTTGCAAATAGGATTTTGTTCTGCATTGAGAAGCTAATTATTGTTAGACACGTGGTGCAGATAAAATCAACATTAAAAGGTCGCATTTTATTTATCTTAAACGCACAACTATTCCGTTGTTGCAAATAGGATTATGTCTAAATACTACTATAATCTGCGAAACTTTCGTTGTTTTCTATGTAAAATGCTGTAGTCTTGTATATGGTAGTAGTACAGAGGGACTGAATTTGACCGCTGACCGAGAGGGTCGTGAAATATGCCGTGCGTCATGTGATTATAATGCTGTTCATGTCTGTGACAGAAATCTGTAAATTTTATGAAGTTCGGGTAAAAGTGCATTTTAGCGTATTTAATTCATGATGCTACCGGTGGATTATTTTAGCGTATTTTATTATTTCTCTGGCAAGCATTTAGTGTCGAGGTGCGTAAGTTTACGGGCGTCGGACGGTATCTTTTGGCATGCTGCGCGGAAGGTACGATGCTTTCTAAAGACGACACTAACCCTAATCCGACCCTAATCGACTCTTAGGACGCCTTAAATTACGGGAGAAAATACACGCACCCCGATACTAAATGCTTGCTGTTTCTCATATGTGTCTACGTAAATGGAAGCTGGATTGACAAAAATAATTGTTTGCCGAAATGGAAGTTGGATTGATGGAACTAGTTATTTGCTGAAATATACGCTGGATTGATGAAAAAAGTGTGTAGTTTGGCGTCGTAAATGACTCGCCATTGCATGGGTTTCAGCGTTGGTCGAATACAAGTTGGATTGACGAAAAGAATTCTTGCTAAATAGAAGTGGGATTGATGAAAATAATTTTTGCCTAAATAGAAGTGGGATTGATGAAAAGAATCTTGCTTAAATAGAAGCTGGATTGTTAAAAAGTAATTCTTAATTAAATAGAAGTTGTATTGACGAAAAATAATTCTTGCTTAAATGGAAGCGGGTTTGATTAAACGAATTCTTGCCTAAACAGAAGCTGGATTGATGAAAAGGATTCTTGCAAAGTAGAAGTTGGATTGATGAAAAATAATAATGCTACAATGGGCTAATAATTTATGACGCTAAACTACACGTTTACTGAAAGATTTTCTGTTTCAGTGCAGTGTTTAGTTATAGAATTCAAGGCATGTAATGTTCAGTTGTCTGTTGTGGGTGAATGTAGTATAGTGCGGTTTGAAGTTCAGAATAGGTGGCCGTATCATGTAATCGGTAGAATTTTCTTTGCATTTTAGTACACTCTTGTCGAAAAATTAATGCTACAATGGGCTAATAATTTATGATGTTCAGTACTGAAAGATTTTCTGTTTCAGTCAGTGTTGTTATGGGTGAATGTGAAGTATAGTGCGGTTTGAAGTTCAGAATAGGTGGCCGTATCATGTAATCGGTAGAATTTTCTTTTCTTTTAGCGTACACAGGTTTGTGCAATGATTTCCACAGCAGTAAATGTGTGCTAAATGGCTCTTTTTTGCTATGCTTTCGACAACTCTTTCAACACAAATCACATTAAAAAAATTTTATATCATGACTATTTAGAAGAGAGAGGAGAAGAGCAGGTTTAACTGCCAAATAAATTTTTTTTAAAGTAAGGCAAAATCTAAGGTTATAAAATAGAATGCATTAAATATTGGGGTCATGTCATCGTTTCAGATAATGCCCTGCTGGCTCGATACAATAACAATAAACTAAGAAGTGATTGAACTTTACTAAATGCAACTGTTCAATTGCAGGCTCTTATAAAGGTACTTAATGTCCACTTATATGAAATACAATCAGCCTGCACTAGGGCCTACATACTCAACATTGTGATGCCTGATTTGACTTTTCGCTGGGTTGTGTTAATAAGCAGTCATTTATTTTTAGAGATTGCTTTGTTAAATTCCACACAATGGAATGTTAGAAAACACATGATTCTGGTGGAATCAATACACATTCGATTAATTTAGTCAGTCCCAAATGTTCGCAATGACACTGATGATTCTTTCAATGCATGCATTCTATATTGGACTGTGGACTCAACAAAACTATACTGTACAAGTTTAAGAAGATTTGAAGCAGGTTTCAGACACGCTAATTAAAATGGCATGGAAAAATACTCATGTGTCTAGTATTATAAATGATTTTCCCCAGACAGGTTATGCAAATATCAGACTCTCTGGTTCAAAAACTCAGCACCTGGCAACTCTAGCTGAGCACGGTAAAGAGATAAATAAGTAATGTCTAGCATTATCTCTGATTTTTTCCCCAGACGGATGATGTACATATGAGACTCTCTGTTTTTAAAAACTCAACACCTGGCAACCCTAGCTAAATTCAGTAAAGAGATAAGTAAGCAAGCACAAAACTGCCTTCTGGGAACTCATATCCTACTTCAGGGATTGTTTCACTTGTTTGATATGAAGGAAAAAGTGCTCATCTAGCTTGAATCTTGCATAAAAGGTTGCACACGATCTGTCCATTTGACTAGAGAGGAGTTATCACTTGTGCTGGTCACCTGTGGTGTTCTACAGATGACCAGCCTAAGTGACCAGCTTGGCCCTCTCCTTATATTATATACAGCTGATGTGCAGATGTTATAGAAGCACTTGGTCTCCCTTACCACCCCTATGCAGACGATACTCGGCTTTACTTCTGTAAAAACTAGGGCTGCGGATTTTAACGATTAATTAATCGATTAATCGTTAAAAATTTTAATCGATTAATTTCGGCTTGTTCGATTAATTTTCTGACTTATTTTATGACGTCAACCGACCTATTTCCGGAATAAACACTATGGCAAACAGTAATAATGTGAAAAATTTGAGTGGAAAATTTAGCGATCATTTTGCATTTAAGGTATATGCTGAGGAAAAAGTCGAAGATGGCGAAATTAGTGAAGATTTTTGTAGATAGAAGGTAGTTATTACTGACTTCATTTCTCAGTTTTACAATTTGAACTTTTGCACGTCGAATGATGGAAGGATTTTTGCAGTGTATACAGTCTAAAAAAATTTCACGCTTTATGTAATATGGACCAAATTAATCGAATTTAATCGATTAATCTCGATTAAATTTTTGAGATTAATCGATTAAAATTATTTTAATCAGTACCAGCCCTAGTAAAAACATCACAGAACGCTGAACTGAAACAGAGTCCTGCTATGTATTAAGCACATTTCAAAGTAAATACTAAATACATGTAGCATGTAATCATCTCAGACTTAATCCATCAGAGTCTGAGTCCTTATCGTGCATTGTCCTTTGATGTCTGGATCTTAATAGCGAAGCGATAGCAGCAGCATTTCCAGGCTGAGTTCAGAAGTGTGTTGTCTGGAACCTTGAAGTGCTTCGTGACAACCTGCACTGGTTGCGTATTTCTTAGCAGATCACCCACAAAATGTGACTAATCACTTAGAAAGTACTAAATGTCCTGATTCTGGACTATGTTTGTGATTCGTCATGAAAACGTTTTCTTGAACATTCTTAATTGTATATCAGAAACATACCCAGCTGGATAATTTAATTCGTGCAATAAAAGTCCCAGACATCAGATTGTATTCATTAGTCTGATCACTTGCTTACTTATTGGTGAACTGCTGTGCTAAGCTCGCAGCACTGTACTGCCCCAGTCTGAGCAGCAATATTGTTCACCTGGTGTTCAGTTGCATGTGGCTCAGACTTTAATTGACTGAAGTGAATTTTAAAATACTTGCTGTTTCTATGGGGCACGTTTTCAGCACTGCCTTAAAATATCGAGACATCGACACACTATTCTTCAGCATGATACTGTTTCGATAAGTGCTTACAAGTGGTAAGCCAATATTCTGCTCAGACAAACAATTGTAACTGGGCTCTTACTGCTTAGTATAGAATTGATTATTATTCGAAAACACCTGCTGTTTCTCTCATACATTTTGACAGCACTGTCTGAAAACTCTGATACATTATTCACTTGCAGTATACTGTTCTACCAGGTGTTTGAGGTAAAACCAGAAATCCACTAAAAAACAACTGTATAAAACTCCGTATTACACCTCTGTATAGTCTTACGGCAGTGCTTCCATGTTAGACTACACTCCCACCAATAATCGAGTGTTCTGTTTTCTTTCTTATCAGATGGATTTTCCATAGTTCGTTGTCAGCCTTTGGAAAGGAAATCAACAAATTTTGCAACTGACTTGGACGGCGACCTGAAGATGACTGCGTATTCGGTCATTAAAGCCATTTTTCGGACAATTTTCATTTTGCTGAACAATCTGTACGCCATTCCTACTCACCTCCTATGGATGGCAATACTTCAACCGCTGTTGATTCATTGTCCAAACCTGTACAACACGTTGGAGGGCATTGGATACAGCACGCTGCTACACATGGTTGCTTTCTGGAGCTGGACAGCGGGCTACACCGGTGAGTGATTTTGTTTTATCTCTTCACTTCTTGGAAACAATTATATATGTCATGCTGATCATACCTTTTACACTGGAATGTTGGAGCACAATTGTAATTGAATTTTAAAGTGCCTGAAATGAATGCAGAAGTAGGGAACCCAAAAAGAATTGAACTTAAAAATTAGCTGTAATGTGGTCACATAATAACATCTGGTCAAAGTCCAGACAGATCAGCCCGCCATTAGTGAGATGGCCTGGGGTGGATAAGTAGGCTGAAAAGATTAGTCTTAAGTACAGAATGAAATGACTCAAGTGACCGAAGCAGAATAAACAGATAGAGGGAGGGAATTCCAAAATCCATGTTTATCAACCAAAGAACAGTTTTGTAACCAGAGAAAAGTGATCAGATGAACTTGTTGATTAGTGATAAAACCAAGAATAGTGATTTTGAAAACTGTGGTTGGCTATAGTTCAATGTTTTGTAGTGTAGGCTATTGTATTTACAGATTTATAAAGCCCTCTCAGAGTAATACCCAATCAGGGTCGCCCCCAGTGCGAAGATCTGTGCAAAAAAAGAAACTTTGTAAGAAGTTTTATAAAGTACAAGTCCCAATATGAAAAAGATTTCTGTGCTGAACAGGAATCCAATGCAGTGATTCAAGTACAGGAGTTACATGCTCTTATTTTGCTGTATAAGTTATGACTCTAGTCTAAGAATTCTGAATTGTCTGGAGCTTCCACAGATTCATGATGTGAGTAAGTTCTCAGCGAGTTACAGTAATCTGGAGAATAATGTACATTCATCTGAGATATTCTTTCAGACATAAAGACATGATGCCTAATTCTGTGCAAGTCTCGAATACGCATGTATAATGATTTACAAACACCACTGACATAGTTGGTGAGGGACATTGTAGAGTTAAGTTAAAGACAACGCCAAAGTTATGAGCAGAATCATCTGACTCAATTTCTTTCTGTTTTCCTTTGTGACTGTTGAGCAACTGGTTAAGTGTTCTTGGTAGCTGGAACTTTCACTTAGCAAGATATATAAAAGGTGTGATATTTTGTCTGTGTACTACATTTTGTCTAACTACAGATTTGTCCCTTGAGTGTTGCAGAGGTAGGTAACTAATCGATTAGATTCTAATCGATCAGCTAATCAATTAGACAAGCAGCTAATTCTTGTTCTAATCAATTAGCAATTTAACTACTCGTCCCATCTCTGGAGTGTTGTGCCCAATTGGGTGATCCATATGCATATGCTTTGAATATTGATTGGACAATTTAGGAAGACAAAAATTTTGCTAAGTGCATAGTAGCTGTGTGCAATCTGTTTTGGTGACAGGTGCAGTTATTGTAAATAATTCAGTCTTGCTCTAAGATCTATGATAATGGATTTTGCAGCTTTTGGCTCAACAATAAATGGTTGTTGGCTGACTTATCTAAGCTATTAACCATCTGTGCACTATGACAATGGTGACTTTTTCAGTTTTCAAAGTATTGTTGTTGGCTAACAAAAGAACTTATTATTCTTGATGAACTTAACACCACTTAAGCAAGCTACTTAGAAAGCAAAGTGAAGCTCTTTTTGAGCGGTACTTAAGAAGTGCTTGTACTTGGTTTAATGGTCTAAAATTGGCCGAGTGTGTCAAGTTCATCGAGAACAATAAGATCTTTTGTCGGCCAATAATACTTCAATATCGTTTATCAGCCAACAACCATTTATCATTGAGGCAAAACCTGAGCAGTTGGCCTATTAAATCTAACATATTGTGATTCTTGTTTTAATGTTGTTAATTGGATAGGTGGCTATCATTTTGCAGTCCTTATTTTAATTGGTTTTTTGCTCAAATGGTATAATTTTCTGGTGTTAATTGGCTCAGTAGTCATCATTTGTTGCACTGGTTTTAATGGATTTATTTGGGTACCTCTATGGGTGCTTTATGGTGTAGTGTTTTGCATGCTGGACTGTCATTCGAGAGGTAGGGTGTTAAAATCCCTGCCAGGGCAGAAATTTGGTTCGAGATCTCTGCTCCATCTGTGCCCCCAGCCAACTCAACTGTAATGAGTACACTGACCATGCACTGTCGGTGGGAAGATGAGACAGCGAGGGAGAGGACTGGCCATTCGCCCTCGTGTGCCAAGGCTAAGAAAATGAAGTCGTTAACGCTTCAGAGCCATGACTGTCTCAGGGCTAGCTTATAAGGGACTGCTGTTCTTCTTTGAGGCTCACAGGTTTTTGGCATAACTGTAGATGTATAACTGTCTTCTTTTTATCCATCTAGTTTAACTTGCGGAAATCTTGCTTGCTTGTTTGAGCCACAGGCTAAAAGTCAAATCTTGCGACGACTAATTCGATCACTTACAATCATTCAATCGTGCTGAAACTTGGCAGATAGACTCACCCTCGCAGACACTTCATTCTATAAAATTTCAGCTCCCCCAAAAAGGCAAGCTTATAGAATCGGGGACTCAACTTTTCGAATCGGGAATCCCCTTTTCCGATGCGCAGCGTTGTCATTGGCCGCAACAAAAACGGGCGCTGCCTGATTAAACGCACGCTATGTCGTAAAATGAACAGCGTACTATATATTTGTAGAGGTAACTGCTTAGTAAGACGCATTATAGGATACTAGATGGATATAGTAAAAACTTTGTTTTTACGGACTGTATTTTATTCATCTTCTTGTTCAGTTGTTTGCTACTGGTGATTTCATGGTCAGATATCCTTCCACTTGCTTTTACACAGTACCTCTGTTTACCTATGTAAATATTGTGCATTTTAAGTGCCTTCTTACACAACTCTAGCATGACTGACTAACAGTCATTCACAGTGGTGTAGCCAGGCTTAAATTCAAGAGGAGGCAACTTCACACGTCACAGACCAGTGCATATTTTTCCCAATGACCTTTTTTTAGACATTACATTTTTTAACTCCGACGATGACATCTT
Source organism: Aporrectodea caliginosa (assembly GCA_020284085.1). Taxonomy (NCBI): domain Eukaryota; kingdom Metazoa; phylum Annelida; class Clitellata; order Crassiclitellata; family Lumbricidae; genus Aporrectodea; species Aporrectodea caliginosa. Next base: position 226,938 of record JACEVL010000203.1, read on the forward strand.
TATACTTTTGTAAACTCCGATGACCTTCCTTTAGACTTTCTTTAAAAATCCGATGACTTTTTTTTTTAGTCATTTGACCTTTTTCCCACTTTACCTCGAACGAACACAGGCGCCTTTTTAAAGACTTTCTTTATAAACTCGGATGACCTTTTTTTTAGTCATTAGATCATTTTTTTCCCACTTTACCACTTGACCTCGAACACAGGCGCCTAACAACGAAACACGACACTTCAATTCAAGAGGAGGCAACTTGCCAAAATCCTGGTCATTTGCGTCGTTGATCAATTGAAACTCCACTATATGGAAAAACCAAGAGGAGGCAATTGCCTCCTCCTGCCTTCATTCATTCATTTCAGATATTTATATAGCGCCCCTTCAAGATTTCTACTCAGAGGCGCTCCCGACTACAGCGCGGACACTGAATCGGAGTTTCACGCCGAAGCGCATGAGCAATTGCAGTGAAGGACTTGCCCAGGGTCCTGGGCGCAGCTTGAGGTGGATTCGAACCCACAACCCTCCGGCTGCAAGGCACCAAACATACCCCCTTGAGGTGGATTCGAACCCGCAACCCTCCGGGTGCAAGGCACCGAATATACCCCTACACCACCGCCCACGAATGTAGCTACGCCTATGGTCATTCAGCTCATGTCTTAAGTTTTGCTGCAAATCGTAAAATAGTTAAGCCGAATGACTTTACTGACTTCCAACATCAGTTCAATTTTCTCAGTCATTTATGTCATTTCATTCTCAGCTTAAAATTTACTTTTTCCAAATTGATTAATCACTTGACTTTGCCTGCAGGCTGATCTTCTGAATATTGACCTGATTATGACTTGGTTTTGGTGTGCCATCAGTTTGTGCCATGTGCAACAGATGCGGACGCAATCAATCATGTGATATTGCGTGATGTGATATTGCATTATATACTGTATGTTGTACTGTATTGCATTATTTTGCATGATAATTGTATTGTATTGTATTGTATTTGAACACTTGTTATAGCGCCCCTTCCAGATTCCTATTCAGAGGCGCTCCCGACTACTGCGCGTACGCTGAATCGGAGTTTCATGCCGAAGCGCATGAGCAATTGCGAGTGAAGGACTTGCCCAGGGTCCCTATGCGGCGGCTTTGAGGTGGATTCGAACCCGCAACCCTCCAGCTGCACCGAACATAATTATTGTAATGATTTAGCCTTTAATGTGACCTTACAGGGCAGGGAGATGGTTGAATGGTAACACGTTGGCACGAAGATCAGAAGGATGTGGGTTCGATACCTGCTATCCCCCTTAAGGTTCCCTAAGCCTTCCACTCCCTTGGGGGCAACGGTGGTCTCAACAGTAGAACATATGGTTGCCTTGCAGGCTGCTCATACATTAAATTCAACTCATGCTAAACCTGTTATCATCTGTTAAGTGCTGTGTCACGTAATCACACGGTAATCTTACCATGTACTCGTCAGTTTGAATTAATAAACGAATTATTATTATTATTTATAACAATATTTATTCTCTTCATCAATCAACATCAATACTGAAAACTACAATAGACAAGGATGCATCAGCTGTCGTCTAAAATGAACGTCATAAGTGCCGTTAGTGTCACATCTCCCTTAGGTCTGGCTCTGCTATTTATTATTATTATTATTATTATTATTATTATTACCTGTGAACTCAACAGTAGGACAAATGGGCACCTTGCAGGCTGCCATACAGTTAAATTCAACTCATGCTAAACCTGTTATCATCTGTTAAGTACTGTGTCATGTAATCTTACCGTGTACTTGTCAGTTGGAATTAATAAATGAATTATAATTATTATTATTACCTTTATTCTGACCTATTTTAGTGGCCGAAGCAGGTGATGATGTCAGCGATCTGATCGATAGTGAATGTCTAGTGATTAGCAACCACCAGTCGACGGCCGATGTTCCTATGTTGATGTACCTATGTACGAATGCCTCGAAACGCACTCTAGGAAGAAATATCTACTGGATCATGGATGTCTTGTTCAAATTCACCAACTTTGGCTGGGTTTCAACAACGCATGGAGATTTCTTCATCCGGCAGGTATTGTAGAAACTGCATACATCTATATAACTTATTTGCCAGATGTAGCTCAGTCATGGGCTCTTGTGCATTCTGTGTTGCTGCCCCAAGGAATGGAACCAACTATCAATGTTTCTCACATGCTTCAACTCTTTTTCTTTCAAGAAACACCTCAAAACTCGCTTTTTCTCATTGGCTTTCAAACATCTTGATATCTAACTGCACTTAGCCTGGTTAAATACAATACAATACAGCTGCCTTTGATATAGCCCTTCTTCATAAGGTGGCCTCAAGCTCAGAAGTGCACACGCCTCGGCGGTGCAGAAGCAATTGTGCGCAAAGGACTTGCTCAAGGTCCCTACACAGTTAAACCACCCTGGACGAGGGTCAAACCCATACTCTTGGCGTTACAGGTCAAAGGTTCGAACCCGTACTCTCGGCGTTACAGGTCAACTGCTCTAACCAGTTGGCCACTTACTAACCTTGCCTCCGATTCAGGTTTCTATTTGACCTTGCACATGTTAAAAGTTTTCATAGTGATGATAATGATACTGGTAATAATTACATGGCAAGATAAGAGCCTAGAATTTATACATCCTCATTGAGTTGCCAGCGATAAACTTTTTTTCGAAGCTGCCAGATCCAGAATAAATAAAGCAAAGTCAGAATCTTTATCATGGTGTATTTAGGCAGAAATGTTTAATTTTTATGCATTCCGTAAACCTAATATTTGTTGACTCATTGTACCAGCATTTAACTGATGACAGTAGCAAATAACTCCCTTGTGGTAATCCTCGCTTCAGAAATGGGCTCTCTTGTTTTGACTCCAATCTAATGTCAGAAATTAAATTTTTAACAGAATGGTGCAGCTTTGTCAATGTTTAATTCAACTTCATAGAATTGAATCTGCGATAACAAGATTTCTAGATATTTTGGCTAGCATTTCACCATTATGTAACCAATCTATAGTGATCAGCTAGTTTTCTGCAGAAATGTGTGAACACTTAATACTTGATGATACTATTATGAATTAGGCTGACTAAAAATATCTAAATATTAGTAACATATCTAAGCATGAATCACTTTCCAAAAATTGCAATGAAAAGGAGAAAGAAATAAGCCTTGCAGAGCATGTGTGTTTGTGATTTTATTAAACCTACTTCCTATAATATTTAGATATTTTGTGCTAAACTGGTTCTTTGTACCGCATGCTAAATAACACAGTTTGTTAGGTTAACAATGTTGAAGGAATGATTTCACACTTCGTATTATAAAGAATCACTGATTAATCGGTAGTGTGTAACCAGGTCCACACTGTATGTATATGATTGGTGTGTGTATCAAGATGTAATATAGTGCTTCAACTAAATGGTCATTTCTAAGTAAAACTGCATTCCAAATCTTTATCCATCATGGGTCAGTTGTACTATGTAAATCTAAATAACAGGAAGTAACTTTTTTATATGCCATATTTAAAGGATGGAACTTGAAGTATGCTGAAAATGTATGCTGAGCAGAGAAGTAAATGTATTTGCATTGCCATTTGTTATTTTTTAAACTTGACAAATGTTTGTACTAACCGCCATGTTTCTTTTTATAAATGTTGTCAGGGCCGGGAAACGAGGCAGATGCAGTTGGCTGAGCTGAGGGACCACATTCAACAAGTATACATCCCACGCGATCGAACTTGGATCCTTCTGTTTCCAGAGGGAGGATTTCTATACAAGAGAAAAGATGCAAGCCAAGCGTAAGTCACCATCCACCTCGTTAGGTTTTACACCATTGTCAGGACATTGATGGTGTTTGCCTCCCGTGAAAACTGTTTCATACATACTACGCCCCAGAACCCACAATAGAATTATACCTAAGGCAAACTCTGAATCTTGTAAAACATTTGTCACAGGGATGCTTTATACTTAATTTTTCTATTTGATGAATTATGTACACCAAAATGCGGTTAGCAGGTGGTTTTTCAATAAAGGATATACTTAGTTGTGTTTTCAGAATCATTGTTTAAACTGTTAACGCTCCCAGTCTCTATAGTGCAGAGGTGTCAAAGCTTTTTTAATGGTGGCTAGTGGCTATATTTTCCAGCAAGTGGCAGGTCAAGCTTCTGAAGGCCCCTGAGCAAAATGGGTCTGGGATGGCTCAGTGAGCCTGTCCCCGGGAAAGTTTTTGCGAAACTAAATCTTAAATGGTGCATTTTTAGCATAAAAACAGTCTTAATTTTGATCTTCATTTTCAAAACTCTCTGTATTGGAGTCAGGATTTGGTATTGACTGACTTGTTGCTAATTTGATTTCGCTTCATACGCAGTGAAAAAGTACAATTTTGAACTTTTATTCTCAAATTATGTAGTCTTTAGGCAAGGCTGTGCGGGCCAGAAAAACATCATCAGGTGGCCCGTGGGTTGGACTTTTGAACCTCTGCTGTAGTAGAACATAGGGAGGGCACATATTGCCTGCTCTTAGGTCCCTGAGCTGGCAGTGGATGTCTCCAATAACTAAATATGAGATGGATAAGAGAATTTGCCCCACTTATGGGAGAGGATATATTACATTAAGCTAGGGCTGGGCATTTGTTGTTATTGCGATTAATGCGTTAATTAATATTTGTGATTAAATTTTCAAAAAGCGCAGTTAATCGCGATTGTCACTTGAGCAAAGATTTCTAGAAATGCACTAAAACAATTCTTGATAAAACTGCTCAGTTTAAACTTTAAAGTAAACACTAAAAAGTAAAAACAAGTAGTAAAAGCATGTTGCTTTTTGTTTATTGACTGCAAACATTTATATAGCGCATATTCAACGTAACTACTCAGAGTCTTTAGAGTAGTTGTACTTGTTATCTATTGTGACATGCGTCAAAAATTAATCGCGTTATTGAAAATTTTTATCGTGCGATTAATTTCGATTAACATTTTTAATCGTTGCCCACCCATTCATTAAACAGTAGAGGTTTGTCACCTGTTGAAGTGGTTATGTGAATGTTGATATTTGTTATGCCATCTTTAGCAGGTAAAATTTGTTTTTTTTACAGCTATGCTATAAAGAACGGGTATCCTGTTCTGGAGCATGTTACACTGCCAAGAGTAGGTGCCATGCTGACGATAATGCAAGCTCTTTCAAGAGCACCATCACCATTATCATTGGCAAACAATGGCAATGCAGATGTGAAGACAATTGGAGATGGAGGTCAGTTGAGATAAAATGTTGCTTACACATGACTTGTTTATTTATAAACTGAAGGCCTCATACTTATTTAATATCTATTTAATATCTATTTCTCACGTGTTATTCATATTCATCACAGCTTTGAGCAAGAAAATGGTTACATTTCCCGAGACTAAGAGTCGACCATGGCCCCCACTTTCCGACTATGACCGATCTATTCTTGAACTGTTTGTTTATTTGATTTGATTTGATTTATTTTTATTAACTTTCTAGACATTTGTTCTCTCATGTAAATGGCTGCGGTATGTCAGCGGAAAAAGAAACGGTTTTTGACTAAGAGTCTAGTTTTGTAAATAACTTTTATAATCTGACGGAAAAAACGACTATGTTTTCTCGTATCTGTGATCTGAAGATAGTATAATGTATTTTTATAAGTATGTCTAGGAAAATTCTTTCCCACTTCAAACCGAACATGGTCATATTTACTTGTTTGGTTACCTGTGATTTTATCTCTACTGTTTGCCCCAGTTTCTCAGTTATGTTATGTTATCTAAGAAAATCTGCAAAAGTTCTTGAAATTCCATTTCACACCGTTGTGTTCTGTGCTTTTAGGACTTTATGTTAAAACCGTTTTAGGTTCTCCTGTTGCCTGAATTCAGTGTACACATCTGAATTTTATGAGGGGAGACATTGTCAAGTTTCAGTTTTATTCTTTTTTATATTGCTTATTTCAGATTCTTTGTGTCATGCAAAGAAAGAAAAGTCACTGAAGTGGATCATTGACTTAACCATTGCCTATCCCAAAGATAATCCAATGGATTTGTTGTGCATTGTCTTTGGAAACCGTGAACCATGCCAGACGGTCATCTATTTCCGGCGGTACAGAGTCGAAGACGTGCCACACACAGAGGAGGCGCTGCTCCACTGGATGTACGATCGCTGGGCGGAAAAGGACAAACTGCTTGCACACTTTTACGAGACGGGCAAGTTTCCGGAATCACCGACGGCGAATGGTGACGCTGTAAAGCAGAACGGCGAACCACGTGTGTTGAAGTTGAACACTGCTCGGTGTTGCTTGGTACATGTGCTATACTGTGTGTCAACTTGTATCCAGTTGGGCATGATATACAACGTCATATCGTCGATATTTAACCTTTTATCGTGATAAATGCAGTTAAGTAGACTGTCATTGTATGTTAGAAGTGTGAAGGAATTTCCATGGACATTTTAGAGTTGTAACGGAGATGTAACGGCATACTTATGTAGTCTCTGATGTATAGAGTTCTGGTTTAGGTTTTGGTTTTTCAGTATTGCTGCTCGACTTGCTTGTGGCTATTCGGAAAAATTGAGACCGTCTCTCGATCGGAGTAATATATGTGACAGTGTCTCATTTGATGAACCCTGTGCTACTGATTTGGCATTACGTTGTCTTGGTACGTGTATTGCTGATGCGCTTTTCTCCTCTGTAACATGCAGAAACGTTAGTTGCTGTGTTTATGCTAAGATAAAATTGATGGGAGTCGATCTAGAAATCATGTTTTCAGGTAACCAAAAATACCATATTGACCGAACTGCGCGGTTTAAATTCCACTGCTGCAGGAAATGTTTCCTGAGTAGGATTACTGAGAAACGGTATGCGAGTCATGTTGTGCATTTATTATGAACCTATGTGCAGTGGTTTGTGTTGCATGAAACATCTTCGTTCTAAGTTCATTTTTCGTATTTAGAGACTGTTGAATTCTTTACTGCGTTGAATTGGATAAACCTGCTTTCTTCACGCACTTATGTTTTCGTGAGTATTGGCCATTCGACTCCCAGATTAGCCTTTGCTTTTGAAGGAGGGCTTTCCTAGGAAAATCCAATACTGCTTTGGAAGTTTACTGTTCAGCCACTGGCAATTTCATTTGCTTTTATCGTCGTTGATGTTTTTTGTTAAGTGTTTGCTTTTATTATATTGCTGTTGTTAATGTTTACAATATTTAGGTACATATAACTGCATACAATTGCATGGTGTGAGTTACTTCAGTTTTTTCGATGTTGTTTATTTTCTATGCAGAATGTTAGATTCAAAGTGACTAAACAGTAATTTTTCGAATGAGGCTGATTTCTCGTTACCACTTCAACGTTTATTTTGTCTGATTTACTAGTTTTTAAATGGTTGGAGTTTACATGCGGTGATTATAACCAGGGTAGATTCAGAATTTTTTTATTTGGGAGCATTTGGCATATTGTTACTGGGAAAACGATTACCTGTCTGCTTTGTATAGGGGCTTACATGAACTAATTACCATATCAGCCACTGGTGACATTGAGACAGTGAGTTCTGTTTAATGTACTTAGGATTTGTTCGTTTTAGGAGCGAGGAAAGCAGCCGAGGGACTCAAACTTTAATTTGGAATTCTGCTTTGTTGATTTTAAATTAATAAGGTATGACAAAACAAATTTCTGAAGTAATTTCTGATGATTTCATGTGTTTGTACTCTTGGACGTGCACACTAGAGAGTGACATGAGGAATTTCCCCGCGGGAAAACCGCGGTAAATACCGCGGTAATGGGGACAACAATTGCGGTAATACCGCGGTAATGGGGGGTTTCACGTACGGGTTTCATTACCGCGGTAATGGGGAATGAGCCGGCAAGAAACCCGGGTGATGTTAAGAACTTGAGAACTGATAAGGAAATTTTCTTATTTTCTGAAGCCTTCTAGTCAGAAATGGTCAAGACTTGGTTAATACAAACTGTCGATAAGATAATAACAGACTAATGCAGTCGGCAATACAAATAGCTTTGTAAGCTAAAATATGTTATTTTTTAAATTTTTATTGGTGTAAACTTTTGCGGGGAATGCGATGTCGTCCTGCGGGGATGGGGTGGGGATGGGGAGAAAACCTGCGGGGATGGGGACAAACCCTGTGGTGATGGGGAGGGGATGGGGAAGATTTACTTGTTGCGGGGCGGGGATGGGGACGAGATTGTCTCCCCATGTCACTCTCTAGTGCACACAAATATATGTGTGTGTTTAGGTATGTATATCTGTATCAAGATGCCTAATACTGCACCTTTCAGTACCTCTTATTAGTCGTGCTTGCCCATAAAGTGTTCTAACAAGATTCTTCCTGTATTATACGTACTGTAGATCTATACAAGTTTCTCGGATAAAGCTGTTTGGGAAATCGGTCTGGTTGGAGGGAAGTTTCCATGCTTCAAATTACTGAATCCCCTATAGCAGTGCTGTCCAACCTGGACACCGCGGGCCACCGAAGAATAATTTTTGAAAGGGTTAAAGCAGCGACTAAAATTTATTGAAAATTATTAACTGTAGGCTGCCTATTATAATTAATTCTGGAGTTATCATAATGAATGCGTCTTGGGAACTGGATTTTGTGTACACATTGTCAAATGTAAGCCAAGTTACGAACGAATAGATAGTCTTTTACTTCATTTAGAATTATTTATTAGAGAGGTTTGTGTAAATGTTTAAAGGGTGAACAGACACACGTGTTTTTGAGCTCTAAACAGTCCCTTGATGACGTCTTTCGTAGAATTATTTATTAGAGAGGTTTGTGTAAATGTACACTTTTTTTCTATAGCGACCGTGTGGCTTCGACCCTGCTCATTTTTGATGAAATGATCGGGTGAGATCCTTCACCGTCGCTGCCCGTTTGAATGGGTGCTACTCCTGTAGAGGTCCTCGTGTGCGGACCGTGCTAGCCCGAGTGAACTCCTACCAAACCTGAACCTCCCTTTAAAATGATTGCTTAGACATTCAATTTCCATGTTCCAAACTACAACATTCCATTTGATTGCTACTACTACTTTGTTTGGTGCTGTGGATATGACACTGGCAAGCACGGAGAATTAAGCAACGCAGTGCCTAGTTAGTACTTTAGTGGGTGACTGTCGATGGCCATCTGGATGACCAGTTCATCCACACCCAGATCGGTCTATTGTTCTTTGTGATGAGTGCTTGCATAACTTGAAAAATGAAATGGTGTCCTCTGGTCTTTGTTTGACCTGAAGCCAATGATTCTTTAACCCTTTAACAACGAGCGTGTACTAAAATGTATGAGAAACCATAAGCGGCACGTCGTTAAAGGGTTAAGCTCCAACGCCATACAGCTGTGAAGTTTCCGCAGAGGCATGTTAACTTGTGTTTTACCCTCGTCTTCCACTGAATTACATTTCTAAAGCGGTGATAGTCAGCAAGTAGGGTTGCATGTACTGGGTTATTTAGGTAGTGTCTTTTGTGTGCATCTGAAAAACTTACTGCTAAGCGGAGCAGTAGCTTGAGAAGATTTGTCAATTTTCTCATTCTGTCTCATTCTTTAAAGTCATTTCTTGAGGTATGTTGATGTGCTTTGTTCTCTGGTGTAACTTTTAAACTAGTGTTTACGATGAATTGCATCAAGAGTACGTGAAAAGTGGAAACAATTTATTTGTTTGTTTCAGTATGTGCATGTTGTCACAGATTGGATAGTAGTCTGTTACTTAGAGAATGCTTTGTCAGGCATCATTTTTACATTACATTACAGCAATTAAAGACTACTTATCCAAGCATGTTAAAGGAAAATCTACATAAAAATCTGTAGCTTTGCTATTTGCGATTGCATTGTGGAACTGTAGAGATTTCTGTTGTGACCAGCGATGTACAGCGTGTTACATTGACTTTCTTGCTTCCATAGCTGGAGATACTAGCATTCTCAGCAAATGCAAGCATTTTTCATTGTTGCATATTCTAGCATTCGTGAGAAATGCAATTTTTGGTTAATTAAGCATTTATGTTCATTTTATTTTAAATGCGTTAATCTTTGTGCAATATCCTAATGAAATAAGTGTGGAGAATAGTAATTGAATTAAAACATGAAGTTTATCGATAGGTCATGTTTCTTTAGAGAAAAGCTAGTTAAAGTTTTAATTAAAGACAAAATTTCACGAGCAGTTGAATTTTTGTTGCTTTTTGTGTTCAGCTACAAGCTTTCTTTCTAATAAACTACAGTAAAAGAATTGCAGTATCTTCAAGTCATAAATTTAAACTATCAAAGCATGAGATGTTGTACAGTCAGCTGTAGTCTGATTTTAAGGCTTCAGTGTTGCTGCAGAAAGTTGCTGTAGACCTGAATTTTATGGATGGCATAGTAACCTACTGGTCTGTGTTGTCCCACAATGAGAGAATGTCAATGCTTCTATCATCAGAAACCAGCATCTTTAGTGTATGCATGTATTCTGTTGTAAACTTTGATGGCGTTTGTGCACTTTCTGAATGTTTGTATCATGTTTGATTGTACGGTCTGAAGATACTCTAATAAATGCTATTCGTTGTGCGTAATTCAGCTTAGAACCAGATATAAATATAAGAAATAAAAAATCTACAGGCTGGCATCATATAATAGTTTAAAAAAATTTAATCAGTGAGATTAAATTATGTGAATTTTATTTCCTCTTCAACAAAATACATCAGTGTGTATTATCTAGTCTGAATTTTTACTGGAATTGACACATACTTAGAAATTTAGTTTGTTTAGGCAGTTGTGTGTCGCTGTGCCTAATTTGTAAACTGGTTTAACTTGCATTATACACAAACTTGCAGCGTTGTTTACATACAGCAAATTAATCTTGCTTGTCTCAACAAGATGGTGTTGTATTGGACCAGATATCTGTCAGGCGGACCAAAATCATCTTTTCTACGTCTTCAAACGGCACGTTGAAATAACAGATTGAAAAACAGTAGGCCAGAAGCTGAAGTTAAATGTTCACTTAGTTTATTTTCATATCATCATGGACCTGTAATGGATCTCCAACAAGTGAAGGTTACCAATGTATTAACCAAGAGACCGATCTCTCACCAGGTAACCTCAGAGAGATTTCGATTTGACTGAATATTAAATTTTGCTGTCGGTTTAAACATTCTTTTTTTGCTTAGACTTGATCTCTTACCATTTCAACTGATGACTGGACTCGTTTGCTTAAATTGTACTGTATGAAGTGGCTAAATACAGGTATACTATAGCAGGGCTTTTTAAAGGAAATTTTAGAACTGCACAACCTCTTCTCTCTTTTTCAAAAACCCATGGTAAATTTTTCCCAATTGAATGACAATGACCTTTTTCTTAGCAATTTTTCACTGCACAAAAATGCTTTTACAGTTGCACAATTGATTTAGAACTGCACATTTTGTGTAGAACTGCACGCTAAAAAAGCCCTGTACTATAGCTTACAATACACTAACTTTCAATAAATGACTCCATAATGCTTCCTCTTATCTTTGTTTTACTATGTTTACAGCTGATGTATGTAGATGTGGAGGTTTAGAGTCTTGTGATATGTTTTCATGGAATTTATTTCACTATGTGCTAATAAAATATCTTAAACGAGACCAGCATCTTTTGTGAGAACAGAGTTTATTTTACAGAGTTTATGGTTCAACTTTGGAATGCATAATAAACAATAATACGAACGGTTAGAAAATTACACGGCATTAAAATGTCTGTCTTCGTAACAGAACTCTGCTAAAAACGTATCTGTCTTTTGAAAACAAGTCTCTTTTGGTTCTGGAACAGTTGTTTATCCAGCAGATCTGTTGCATTTAAAAACAAAAATTGTTCGGTGTCGCGCAAATTAATAGAACTTCGTTAAAGGTCAATCGATACCAATTGTACATCTTTTCTGATCAGTTTTATAAACAGTGTATTCTGTCATGTAATTATGGATAACACAGCAGAACAAGAATGAGTCTTCTACAGGTTTTTAGATGGCTCGTGAGATGTGGCCTCACGAAGTCTTGGCCGTTGTTATGCAGCATCACAGAAGTTAATCGCTAGAAATGCATGGCAAAACAGCACAAACAGGAGGAGGAATCCTAGGATTCTTCTATTGTGGAGAATGCAATTCCAAATTCCAGTCTGGTCTTCCGGCTGTTCCTGCGACAACTGTCGTGGTGAGGATGGCTGAGGGCAGGAAAACCGGTTGCGTATGACGCGGATACAGTTACACGCCGTAAAACGTTGGAGAAGACGAACGATCCAGGATGCAACAACCACGGCCAAAATGAACGCCTTAGCTGGAATTGCCCACAACACTGAAAGAAAGCATGACAAACCGTGTTCCAGCTTTACAATGGTGGCACACCCGTTGGACATATTGTGGTTGGGTAGGTCGCTCTCCACTCCAACGGCGCTTCCTGTGGGCGCAAATACCGGTCTGTTTGTTGCCGTACAGGGCGGTTGCGGTGATGGATCATGTACGACAAAACTTGCCATACGATCCTGCTCTTCTGGTTGATGGTCTGTGCCGCTAAGTTCCGTTGCTTTGTCACTTGAAGGATTGGTAACATCCATTGTTGCTTTCCTGTGCGCTCTGGTGCGACTGCCAGACCGGCTGGATTCACCGGTGGCACCTATTGATGGGCCACCTTTTGCTGGTGATCCATCCCACCTGACCAGGATTTTAGTGCTGTTGTTTGGTGGCATCTGCCTTGGACTGTAGTCATCGGGGCTTGGTCTGTGAGAACCTCCAGTCGCCTCTCTGCCTGTCAAGTCCTTAAGTGTTCTGGTCTCAGACTTGGACACCGGCAGACGAGACTGTTTGGAAGCCTGGCATGCTACATCTGCAGCAACACTCCAAGGAGGAACTGAGGCGTTGGATGCGAAACTGCGAGGACTTTTGTGTGATCGCGACATACGGTCCTTTGAGGAAGTTTCCACGAAGCCAAGTCTGGATTTCGTCCCAGCGCTACGGTTTCTGTGATGCATGGTCTTGCCAGAATTTTTCCGTGACTCCATGGATGTCTCGTTCTCTTCAGTCTGTCGAAGCCTTCTGGAATTTTGATTTGTTTCTTCTTCGCTTGTCAGCAGACCAGAAATTGAACTGTCTGTCCATTCACCTGCATCCGGAAGGCTCGGATCTACATCGCTGTCGTCGCGCGGAGTGCTTTTCCCACTGGAATCGTAGTTCCTTGCTTTGCCAGACTTTGCTGTTTCACCGAGATCCAGCACGTTGCCGTTTCTCGTTGGCAGCCTGCTGGCTCTCGTGACAGTGCGAGTAGTTGTATCAAATTGGTTGATTAATTCACGTACTCTGCTCGTTGTCTTTGACTTTGCTTCCTTTACTTGTTTGTCACCCTGCGTCCGTGCCTGCTCCAGTTCCACTTTATCCAGTGCTTCAGGCTGACCCGCAGCCGTAGGTTTACCCTGTGCTTCATCTGGTTTGTCAGCTGATGAATCCCTACTATGCTCCCGTCTTGAAGATTCTCCACCTGCCTGTGGGTCGGGAAGGTCATCCATGGCAGGCGCGTGACGCACATTCTGAGGCCGACCTCTCACAACGGCATCTTCAGAGACGGATAGTTTCAGCGGTGGAATGAATGGTGGCTTTGAATTTCGACTCATTTCTGTTTGAGGTGCACGGTTTTCCTGAGCAGTTCTGAAATATATTCACAATTACAGCATAAGTTCAAGGCACATGTGTTTTACACACTGTCTGCCCATGGGAAAGAGAATCTTTTCAAGACTGGGCTAACCTTATACAAGGCCACATTTCAGCCAATCCTACTGACTTCAGCCCCTGCTGACTCTAGTTAAGACTTCTCTCTACCCAACCAGGTCTTCTAATTGTCTTAATCTGCAGAGAAAAACAGCTTTGTCCCAAAGTGCGATCGTGAGGTTTAAATCCACTTTGAAAAAGAAATCAGTTCCTAATTAAGCCAATTCCACAAAGCAGGTGTGGTATGAAGTGCTGACTCTCTCATTTTAATAACTTTGGCTGGACATTCCTCTTCTTCGCCTTCTGATTTTCTCATCGTGAGCTTCATAGCTAAGCTCATAGAAACCTTGATACCAGTTGCTCTTAGATATCTTGAAATATGTTTCTATCCTGGAGTAGATCTGAACCTGGATCTTCAAAACATGACAGTCCGTTTGAAATAACTTTTAGTCTAGATCTGAACTTCAAAAACAGGTTTTGCAGAACAAACATTTGCCAGAAGAGTTCCAGAAACCAGGGCATGCAACAGACAAGGCACGATTGCAAAATGCTGTTCTTGTCCGCAGAATAGTCAGATTAAGAAAATTAGAAGACCTGGTTGGGTAGAGAGAACTCTTATTAAAACTGGAGTCAGCATAGGCTGAAATCAGTCAGATTGGCTGACATGTAGCCTGTATAAGATCAGCCCAGTCTTGAAAATGATTCTGTCCTAAGGGCAGCCAATGAAATGATAATAAGATCAGTGATATTAAAGCATGTGCATATTTTGCAGTTTTAGTGATGGCTCTGGCCAAGTTTTTTGGACTCTGAAGCTAGTTTTTTAAATGCCTGTAAAAAGCAAGTTTTAGTGGTTGAGATGACTGAAGGCCAACGCATTAGCCAAACAAAACAGAACAGGGGAATATGGTGCCTAATCCTCAGTGGCGGCAATAGGGGGAGGGGCTTAGCCCCCCTAACTGCGGCTCAGCCCCCCAAAAAAGTGGGAAATCACTGCAAATCACAGGGAGGAGGGAAAAGTGGGAAATCTTGGCGCCTCCACTGCAAATCACAGTGGACTGGACCGATAGCGTTAATGGAATTGTATCATATCTAAAAAAAAAGAGCCTCTCGGGACTATTCAAGGCACGTTGTTGTCTTGGAAGACAGAGTTGCTTAGAATCCAAACCCCCAAATCTGAAATCGGCTTCGGCTGTTTAAGTGTACTCCCTTTTTGCCATCCAGTCCTCCACTGGCTGGAGGAAGAGGAATTATGGAATGAAATGTAGAGTTGAGTGATATACGTCTAGGGCAAGATACCATACAACAAACCAATGCTCAAATTGGGGTGGGGATATCGTTGAATGGTAACATGCTGGCATGAAGACCATAAGGATACGGGTTCGATATGTGCTAGCCCCATAAGGTTGACTTAGCCTTCCACTCCCTATGGGGTGACTGTAAAGTGAGCAGTAGAACAGATGGGTGCCTTGCAGGCTGCCATACAGTTAAATTGGACTCCTATTAGGCTACACTTGTAATCATATGTTAGTACTAAATCATGTAATTTTGCTGCGTACTTGTCAGTTTCACAAACTGAGTTAATTAAATTCTTAAAGGTTTGTGAAATAAAATGTAAATGCAGACGTTTTTATGTAGCGACCGTATGGCCTCGACCATGGTCATTTTAAAACGAATTCATCGGGTGAGATCGTTCACCACTGCTGCTCGTTTGAATGGGCGCCAACGCCTTTTACGGTTACGAATTACAGTCCACTTTTATGGACCATAGGCCTACTAGCCCGAGATTCTGAACTCTGAAATAAGCCGCCCTCGGGAGGCGAATCGAGTTTCGCGAGCACAGCAGTGGCGGCGCCAGGGGGCTTGGGGGGGTGCTTAGCCCCCCTAACTGCGGCTCAGCCCCCCAAAAGTGGGAAGTCACTGCAAATCACAGCAAGGAGGGGACAAAAGGGAAGGTTTTTTAGCTTTAGCCCCTCCCCAAACCTGAAATCCTGGCGCCGCCACTGGAGCACAGAAGCGCGTGAAGGCGAACGCGCGAACAGATGGGTTAGATGGCAGGATTTGGCCTTGAAAACTCGGTTACCAACTGTTACAGTAGTATACGCAGTATTAAACTGTTCTTTGAATTGCACATGACAGAAGGGAATTTTGGAGTTTAGTTAGGCCTATAGCTAAAGTGCCAACATCATAATAATAGGCCTACAATGAACGTCGACATGCGCAGTTACAGCTGGTTACTTAGATTTAGGCCTAACTAAAACAAAATTAAAATTGCGCGCCCTGAATGACATGAAATTTACATACCGTAAATAGAATATTGCAAACTTGATGGCCACCACTTTCCAGATTTAGCGGATTACCTATGACGTCACAGATAAGAAATTGACGTATACAATATTGCAGTAGGCCTAAACCTGCGTTGTGCCATGGTCCTCTGGATATTGACAACATCTAGAAGGCCATATGGTTGTGCTCGGTTCAAGATCCAACTATAACAGCCGCGGCGTCCATAGGCCCTATTGTATTGTATCGTATTGTATTGAAACATTTATAAAGCGCCTCTATTAGAGTGAACCGTTCAGAGGCGCTCACATATTGCGCAATGCCACCATTGCCACGAGAGAAGAAAATAATATATAGGCCTAGGCCCCTATTAGGCCCTACATTGGTTAGAGCGTATATATGTCCTATGCATACACCCCTGCGCATGTAATTCCAGGTTCATCTCCCGATCGAGGGTTGTTTATTTCAGAGTTCAAAATCTCGGGTTATAGCACGGTAGTAGGCCTAATAATAATAATAGGCCTAATTATCTTCGTTTAATGTTTAAAACTGACAAGTAAGCAGGATGATTACAAATCATAGTATGAACGGATGATCACAACTCACAAGTTATTACAGGAGTCGAATTTAACTGTTTGGCAGCCATGCAAGGCGCCCATCACGTCCTACCACTCATTTTTAAACGCCACCTAGCGAATAAAAGGCTGAGTCGACCTTAGGGAAGGTACCGAGAATCGATCCCGGGTCTGTTGCCTCTACGCATCGACGTAGGCTATATTTTTTATATACGTCGATGCCTCTATAGCAGTGGTTCTTAACCTTTTCATGGGAGCCGAACCCCAAGAGAAATCCATGACCACTCACCGAACCCCTCAAGTTTGAACAATAATTTTTTAACTAATGGGAACAAAAGGAAATAAAAAATTGTACCAAAATGTGATACAATTGTAAAGAAATCGGAGGGCTGCCTCTGAGCGTCGTCTAATTTGACCCCACGGATGGGACCACTGTAAAGAAACTGGGTTCTGCCCGTCTTTCTTCTCTCAGGAGGCGAGTGAAAGGCGCGTGTTGCTCAGGATGGGAGCACAAGTACGGCCACCGTCGTCTATCGGTGGGCTTCGCGTCTGCCAGCCGATGAGCCGTCGCAATCAATGTCCAACACCGAAGAACCCAACACAGGAAGTTTTAAGTAACGATCTCTTTTATTAGTCAACACGTCATAAGCCTCTGACGTTATCAGACACGATCAAATACTACGAACCCTCTTTCATCTGTACTACAACTGCAACTGCAACTACGCAAAAGCGCCGCTATTTATAGATAGCCCAGCCAATCAGCAAAGCCCTAGAGAGACCAAGCGCTAGAGAGGCGGAGCCTAAAAGAGACCAAGGCTAAAGAGACCAAGCGCTAAGGAGGCGGAGCCTAAAAGAGGCCAAGGCTAGGGAGACCAAGGGCTAGAGAGACCAAGGGCTAAGGGGGCGGAGCCTAAAAGAGACCAAGGGCTAGAGAGACCAAGGGCTAAGGGGGCGGAGCCTAAAAGAGGCCAAGCGCTAAGGCAATCCAGGGGCCACCCTGGGTCGCCACACCCTCCCCCCGCTACAATGGGTATGCCCCCATACCCCAAGCTCCTCAAGGACCCCAGCGCACAATGTCCCAATGCAATAACGCGGCCAACGGGCCAACACAAGTCCCTACAAAACATACGCGGCCATCGGCCAAACCTCTAGCTACAAATGTCTCTCTAAAATTTCGCGAGGCCAACGAGCCAACAAAGTCTCTCAGGATAATGTCCTCTGCCTAAAATTATTGCCAGTGTCTGGCTAACGCACGCGGTCCATCAAGTCTATAATTCAATAAAAAGTCGCGGCCAACGGGCCCGAAAGCTCGGCACACAAAACAAAATCAATCCAAACACAATAAACGCAAACAATCAAGGCCGTTTCTCGGCAACAAAGCAATCAAAGCCAAGATTCATCTGACAGTCCATAAGAGAGGCCAAGTCTTTCACGTACGGGAAAGGCGGGCGACAGAGTTATCGTACAGAAAAAGGCAAAGTCTTTCTGTCAATCGAAGACAAGCGCCGAGAGTGTCACAGTTCCAGCGTTTCAGTCTTCGTTCAGACTGACGGCAGCTCGCTCACTGAAAGCGGGCAGGACGGCGAATCGTTCTCTTCGGGCGTCGAGTGTTCTGGCTGGCTTCAGGCAGATCGTCTATCGAAGCGTCGTCATGAGCGGCGTGCTCGCCGGCGTCGTGCAGGCCTTCTTCGAAGCAAGGCCTCAGTTTATCGACGTGGGCGACGAATGGCTTGGAGTGCGCAGACTTGCGGAGCCTGTAGTTGACGAGGCCGCAGCGCTCCATCACCGTGCATGGGGAGGTGGCCAGGACAAGGGAAAGAACTTCAACCCACACCCCTTGATGGCTGCATATAACTTCCCCCACGGTCTTGGGTAGGATCCCACTTAAGCTATTCTCCCTGGGATGATAACTAAACGCTCTTCGCCGATTGATCCCATAAACCTCCCGAAACAGGCCTCCCCGAAATCCCGTACCCTGATCGGCCAGTATTGGACGCGGAGCCCCAGACCTCACAACTACGTTTCCCTCGAGGGCCCTAGCTACCGAGGAAACCCACTGTTTGGCCCTTGGAATAACCTTCCCTCTCTTAACAAAACCGCTCATGGTCATCAGGAGAAAGGGGAACAACATCCCAATCAATTGCCTATAACCTACGCAAAATTTCCGCGAGCCGTCCTTCTTGCGTGCCAACACAACGTTCGCGGCCCACTCGCTTACAGCAGGTTCAATTATTCCGTCGGCTAACATGCTGTCTAGCTGAGTATCGATCGTGACCCTATGCGGCAGCGGCTGTCGTCTTAATGGCTGTCTTACGGGGCGCGCATCGCCGGTCTCTATCTTATGGGTGCATACAGAAGTTTTGCCTAAATCCCGGTCAGTAGCGGAAAAGACATCATTATATTCAGCAAGCAAAGCGCCCAATTGTTCCCGTATCTCGGGCGTCACTTCTTCGGGCAAATCCGCGAGCAGTTTCTCGCTCGGCGAGGCATGGTCAGCCGCGTCTCCGTTCTCGCGATTCCTCTCGTTCAGCTCTACCTGAACCGGGTGCAAATCCCCTAGTGGCTGATTCTTAGGCAGCCGGACCGGTTCCTCACTTAAATTTACCACCCTTACCCGGGCATCTGCGTGGTCTCTGACAACTACGCGGGCAAGATGGACCCCAGGCTGAATTTCCCGAGCCTCCGTCATCCAGGCTGGCGCTACGGTCGTTAGATCCCCATACATTGTCTTAATGGGTATATCCCTCTGGGACTTAGGGGCCACCAACACCTCCTCGGCGACGATCACGCGCCGGCACCACGTGGACCCATTTCCCCTCACCAAAGAGATACGCCTGCGCCTCACAAATAGGAATCCCATACCAAACCCTAAGCGGCAGCGATGTTCCCGTAACCAGTCCATGCCTAACATGGGCTCGGTAATCTGATCGGACACAAGGAAAGAACTATGGATATAAAAATCCCTCTCTATCTTAATGGGCACCCGCACCTCTCCCAGGACATTTATATCGGACCCATTAGCAGCCATCAAAAAGCGATTGCAAGAGCGAAGTTCTAACCCGTCGACAGTAGATGCAGGCACCAGGCTGACTTCCGATCCAGTGTCGATCAGGCATAGCTGCGGTCGTCCGTTGATCTCTCCGCGAATGTAGACGGCGTTGCTAGTGGCGCGGTTCGGCACCTTCGGGCGTGTCGTATGGTTCATGGCCACCGGGTCCGGTGGCGTCGAAGCATCGGGCTCGGGCGTCGCAGTCTCGTTCTGGCGGTTCTGGCGGTTCTGGGATCGGCGAGCTTGGCGACAGTCGCGGGCGATGTGACCGGCTCGTCCGCAGTTGAAGCAGGTCATTGAGCGTCTCTGGTTCTCCGGAGGGCCCGCACGGTCTCGCTCAGGCCGGGCGTCTCGGTTCGTTTCTTCAGGCGGATTTCCCTGGCGGAGCTCCCGGAATTGCTGGTCAATTCTTCTCTCGATGTCTCGCTGAAATCTCCGCTGTTCGTCCTTCTGCGTCGCCAGAAACCGGTCCATTTGCGCCTGGAGCTGGGCACTCAGATCAGTCTCCTGAGTCCCGCGCACTCGGTTTGGCTGTCTGCGGCGATCGTCGGAGTCGTTCGTTCGTTGATAGGCCTCCAGACGCAGCGCCGTCCGGTATGCCTCGTCCAAATTCTTTGGTTCTCGCTCCCGTACTTTGAGCGAGAGCTCCCGGTCTCTCATGGCTTCCAGGAAGGCGTCTTTCGCGATGATCTGCGTGGTCTCGTTGGAGGGCACCGGGTAGGCCAAGACAACCAGACGTCGGATTTCATGCAGCAGGTCGCTCAGGTTTTCTTCCGGGCGTTGGCGTCGGTAGTACAGCTGGGCACGGAAGGTTTCTGCCTGGCCTTCCGTCCCGTATCTTTGGCGGAGGCGTTCCACGAGTTCCTCGTAACTTACGCTCGGTTGAGCGCCAAAGTCCCAGAGAAGTTGCGTAGCGGCCTTCTCTAGCGAACATCGCAGAAAGTCGACCCGGTCCGCGGCCGTCCACTGGTTGTGCGTCGCGCAGACCTCAAACTGGACCAGGAACGACTCCAAAGAGCCCGTCCCATCGAACTTGCCTGGCTTCATCGGCGTCGGGCGGCTTCGCAGCAAACCGCTGACACTTTCCAGCAAATTCGGCATCGAAGTCTCCCGTGCGTCCGGTCTTTCGGTCTCTTCGCGGAAACTCGGTTTCAATTTCTTCTTTTCCGTCGTCGATTCGCCCGTCTTTCCTCGGAAGCTCGATCTCTCCGGCTTCACGGTCGTCTCTTCTTTCATCTCTTCGCGGAGGCTCGATCTCACCGGCTCCGCAAAATCATCGAAGTCGATCTCCGTCAGCAAGCGGCTTCGGTCCGGTCGCGTCTCGGCGGTTGCTCTCCCGGCAGCAGGCGTCAAGGCATCGGCGGGCGTGCGGACATCTCTAGGCATCGGGAAAGCGAGATCTTCGAGGAAGCGGCTTCTGTCCGGTCGCGTCCCGGCGGTTGCTCTCCCGGCAGCAGGCGTCGACGTCTCGGCCGGCGTGCGGATCTGACTAGGCATCGGATAGGCGATCGTATCGTCGTCGTCTCCTGGGAACATCCTCGGTCGATTCTGGCTTCGTCGGCGGCAGGAACTCTCGGACAAAACCCCACGGCTCTGGTACCACTGTAAAGAAACTGGGTTCTGCCCGTCTTTCTTCTCTCAGGAGGCGAGTGAAAGGCGCGTGTTGCTCAGGATGGGAGCACAAGTACGGCCACCGTCGTCTATCGGTGGGCTTCGCGTCTGCCAGCCGATGAGCCGTCGCAATCAATGTC
The DNA here is from genome assembly GCA_020284085.1 of Aporrectodea caliginosa. Lineage (NCBI taxonomy): Eukaryota > Metazoa > Annelida > Clitellata > Crassiclitellata > Lumbricidae > Aporrectodea > Aporrectodea caliginosa. The sequence continues at coordinate 248,289 of JACEVL010000203.1, forward strand.
CAACACCGAAGAACCCAACACAGGAAGTTTTAAGTAACGATCTCTTTTATTAGTCAACACGTCATAAGCCTCTGACGTTATCAGACACGATCAAATACTACGAACCCTCTTTCATCTGTACTACAACTGCAACTTAACTACGCAAAAGCGCCGCTATTTATAGATAGCCCAGCCAATCAGCAAAGCCCTAGAGAGACCAAGCGCTAGAGAGGCGGAGCCTAAAAGAGACCAAGGCTAAGGAGACCAAGCGCTAAGGAGGCGGAGCCTAAAAGAGGCCAAGGCTAGGGAGACCAAGGGCTAGAGAGACCAAGGGCTAAGGGGGCGGAGCCTAAAAGAGACCAAGGGCTAGAGAGACCAAGGGCTAAGGGGGCGGAGCCTAAAAGAGGCCAAGCGCTAAGGCAATCCAGGGGCCACCCTGGGTCGCCACACAATATTAATACATTCAATACATGAACTACTATAGCAGTTAACTAACCGTACCAACACTAATTGCATCTTAATGTGTCCTTTGTTGTTGCCGTTTGGAAATTTATTAAATAAAAGTCGAAAAATAAAAATAAAATAGGAAATGGTTTTTCACTCACACTCACTGTCCCTGAATATGTATATATTTCAGAGGACCTCTGCCGAACCTCTGGCACTGGCTCACCGAACCCCAGGGGTTCGGTCGAACACTGGTTAAGAAACACTGCTCTATAGTATGTAGGCCTATACGCGCCCCCAGCGTATAGCCTACGTACGCGTAGACTACGTGACCTTAAATGGCGTGTCGCAAATTCAAACGGGCAGCGGTGAAAGGATCGATCTTATAACACAATCAATTCGAGACCATGTGGTCGAGATCGAGTATACAAACGTACACATTTATATTTAGAGAAAACTTCAATCGTTTGAGAAATGAAAATGAGAGAAAGGCCATGGTTTCTCGATCTGAGGACTAGGCCTAGGCTATAGGTATAGCGCCATATATAGTTTATTATCATAGAATTAGTCGAGGGTCACAACTAATTAGCAGAATCATCCAGTGTGATTCTCCTTACAGATTTCATTTTAGTTATAGTTACAGTTATAGTTAATGGTTTTTTATTTTAGTTATAGTTATAGTTATAGTTAGTATATTATTTTTTAGTTATAGTTATAGTTATAGTTAATGGATTTTATTTTAGTTAATTTTAGTTATTATTTATAGTTACAATAATTTAGGCTATAAGCAAATTGTGCGTATTAACATGCTGCTTCACAATTTGCTCAGCGCTTTGAAAGCCTTTGATGCATGGGTGCATTTACCTTCATGAATACACGAGTTTCCAAAGTAACTGACAAATTGCATAATAGAAATATCGCATTTTTCGTTCTCATTTATGTGGAATCGTCCATATTGCACTTCCTATTTTTTTTTTTTTATTAACGAAAATAAAGATGAATTTTCGTTATTGTTATTTTCGTTATAGTTATAGTTATAGTTAATGATATTTTTTAGTTATAGTTATCGTTAACGAAATCATTTTATTTTCGTTAACGAACATTTTCGTTATCGTTATCGTTAACGAGAATCACACTGGAATCATCGATTCATTGTGCAAGCCAAATTCCAGAGTTAGTCTGGTCGAAAGCTAGGAGGCATTTCCGAGAAGACACGGAAACAGCCTGTACGTGGGAATGAATGTGCATGCAGGACTACAGAAAATTAATTATGAATGTTGATTTCTGAAAGCTATATATCTATTTACAGAACGAACATTTGATAGTTGCTATAGCTAAAGTCAAATTCATAGCCTTGTATTACATTGAAAATCTTTGACATAGTTAAAACTTTATAATAATAATTTTAGTATAGGCCTAATCCTAATTCTTTGTCTTTTTTTCCCCCAGTCTCTTCGCCTTGAGTTTCTAGCCCTCTCTCCTTCCCAGTTCCGTAGACGTCTTAAGACTTTCTTGTTCCTTGATGCAGGCACTGATATTTTAGCGGCGCTATATAAATGTTCGATTACAATTACAATTACAATTCTAATAGAATAATAATAGCAAGCCTGCATCTCTGAATGGCATGAAATTTACATACCGTAAATAGAATATTGCAAACTTGATGGCCACCACTTTCCAGATTTAGCGGATTACCTATGACGTCACAGATATGAAATTGACGTATGCATTGCAGTAGGCCTAATTAAGCCTGCGCTGTACGTGCTCAGTTCAAGATCCATTTATAACAGCCCGGGCGTCCATAGGCCCTATTGTATCGTATTGTATTGTATTGTGTTGAAACATTTATAAAGCGCCTCTATTAGAGTGAACCGTTCAGAGGTGCTCACATTAGGCTATTGCGCATTGCACGAGAGAAGAAAATAATAGGTTTTGACTGTCAGTAATAATAGTCCCAGGTTTTGAGAAAAGCAAAGAATGAGGATCCAGATTTTACCAGCTAGAATTTGAGAGCGACTCGCGAGTAGATAGAGTCAGCGCATTCCAAAGATCGAGGGACCAATTGATGTAGGCCTTAATTAGGCCTAGAGGAACGGGACTGAGCTATAGAAGATCAAATCTGTTTTAAGAGCGGAGTGAACGATGCGAGGATGCTGAAAGAGGGCCGATCGGCTACGCTTTTTAGTCGCTTTAGGCTATCTATTCTGTGTCACAACTAAACAGAATCATTGATTCACTGTGCAAGCCAAATTCCAGAGTTAGTCTGGTCGAAAGCTATAGGAGGCATTTCCGAGAAGACACGGAAACAGCCTGTGGGAATGATTGTGCATGCAGGACTACAGAAAATTAAGTATGAACCTTTCTTTCTTACATATATATCTTCTTACAGAACGAAATTTGATAGTTGCTTTAGCTAAAGTCAAATTCATAGCCTTGACATTACATTGAAAATCTTTGACATAGTTAAAACTTTATAATAATAATTTTAGTATAGGCCTAATCCTAATTCTTTGTCTTTTTTTCCCCTTGTCTCTTCGCCTTGAGTTTCTAGCCCTCTCTCCTTCCCAGTTCCGTAGACGTCTTAAGACTTTCTTGTTCCTTGATGCAACTGATATTTTAAGTTATAAATGTTCGATTACAAATTACAATTACAATTTAATAATAATAATTGTACGGCTCTAACATCTTTGATAATAGTGCAACAAAACCAAGTTGCTGATGGGTAATCGTAGTCCGTCAGTTAAATTATGAATGTTGATTTCTGAAGGCTAATACAAACTTTACAGTACGAACATTTGATTGTTGCTATACCTAAAGTCAAATTTATAGCCTTGCATTACATTGAACATCTTTGACATAGCTTAAACTTTATCCTAATTCTAATCTCCGATAGCGCAACAAAACCAAGACGCTGATGGGTCGCAGTGACGCTCTTAAGCAGCGTAGAATCTGCGAAATCTGTCGTCTGCGTTCGTTCTCTAAAGGGTTTTGTTTCCGACTTCGCTCGGTAGCACAGTTTATTTCTATTTTTTGCTGAGTTCCGTTGTTTTGTCGATTTCTGCGTTTTGTGTAGTTTGTAAGTTATAAATGCTACATATTGGCGCAATTTCATAAAGCATTAGGAATAAAATAATTATAATGTTGCATATTTTGAGGTTTAGTAGCAAATAGTAAGTAAGTAAGTAACCGCATTGTTTCGCATTTTGAGGGCACGCCATTAATTATTGTCGCTTAAAGCCCTCTTATTATGAATGATAAATCTTCTGCGGCGGAAGACCCTTGCGCATGCGCAACCTTCGGTGCATGCGCGTCGTTCACTATTACTGTTGTAACGACCTGCGATAGTCCTGAGCTTGATTTCGAATAAACGAATTTCATTGATTCAGAATGCGTTACTTCTCTCAATTGGCGTCTTTGAGGTCGGTTAGGGTCAGGTTAGGTCTCGTGAGGGTCGGTTAGGGTCAGGTTAGGCTCTGTGACGGTCTGTTAGGGTCAAGGTTAGGGTTAGGAGGGTGCGGCCCGAATCCCCGAAACCCGAATAACCGAAACGAATCTCGGCGGGACCCCCGAAATTTATTTTCTAAGTCCGACCCGAATGAATTTAATTAATAAATAAACATGTGAATAGGCAGTATATCGATATACATCAAGGCCACACTAGGTCTTTGTCATGTTTACAATTTAGCTCTGAATAGCTTTATGAAGTTCGTTCGCTTTCTAGAAAACTGTTTTCAGGAAATTGGGCTTTTGTGTATTTTCAGTGTTTTGGGGATTTGGGTTTGGGAGATTTGGGTTGACCCCGGGTTAGAGTCCTCATTAGATAAAATGTGAAAAACTTTCCACCGCAGAAGTAATTTCTTCATGCTTTGGTTGGCGGAATCTTCTGCCACAGAAGCACTATGCTATGACACCGTAGCAAAACTGCAGCCATCTTGGCCATGCTAAATGACCTGTGTATGTTCATTCATTCATTCATTTAAGATATTTATATAGCGCCCCTTCAAGATTTCTACTCAGAGGCGCTCCTGACTACAGCGCGGACACTGAATCGGAGTTTCACGCCGAAGCGCATGAGCAATTGCGAGTGAAGGACTTGACCAGGGTCCCTACGCGGCGGCTTGAGGTGGATTCGAACCCGCAACCCTCCGGCTGCAAGGCACTGAACATACCTCTACACCACCGCGCCCCACACCGCGTATGTGACCTTACCAAGATGGCCACATGTTTGCTAATGCTGCTGAATTACTATTTATCATGGCTACAGTATTTCATTTCTAAAACAGTTCAGAGTTTTGAAGTTCTTGTTAACTTAATAGTTATTTGGAAACTGTCTATGAGCTCAAAACAAGAATTTGCCTTTGTGTCTGATTTGTTATTTTATTGGTATCTCATTCTTTATGTGATCATATATTTATGACTTTGGTATTTTTACCATTTAGCTCTGGTGATCACAACCGTAAAGCCATGACGGTCAAAATATTTATTGGAAACATTGCCCCTGGCACAGATACTTCGGAGTTGAGGGAACTTTTTGAACAACATGGCATTGTCACAGAATGTGATGTCCTTGGTGGTTACGGCTTTGTGGTAAGCTCTTATCTTTTCGTCAACAGCTCTAATTATTTAATTAGTAGTTACACCCTTCTGAATGTACAGTATTGCAATGTGCTTTCTTGCACTGTTAGAATAAATAGGTCTAGGACATTTCCCCCGGACGTTCCCCCCCTCCGAAGTTGGACTGATGAAAATCATTCTCTACTTAAATAATTTTTCTTAAATAGAAGCTGGATTGGTGAAACAAATTTTCTATGCTTAAATAGAAGTTTGATTCATGAACAAATTCTTTGCCGAAATAAAAGCTGGATTTATGAAAGAAATTCGTCTTTTAACCCGTTAGCTGCCGTATTGCCGAGCGGTGCTCGTCATGAATTATCGGTATGCTGTGTGCCCTTATGACGAGCGGCGCTCGTCATGCATACAGTCGCCTCTATGCTTAGTGTGGCACTGTAGGCACTCCATATTATTCAAAGCCTAGGCACATGAAAGTCAGTATAGTATATTCTGCAATGTTTGGACTACTATTAGGCTACTTTTGTGCTCTATTTCTAAAGCTGATGTCAGTGCTAGAAGTGCTAAATGACAACTGCAACAATAACAAATTTTTTACATCTGCGTGTTGGCTGTCGGCACACGAGGCTTTGTCTGACCTATGACCGCTCGGCAGCTAAAGGGTTAAATAGAAATTGGATTGCTGAAAAATAATCTTTGCTTAAATAGAAGTTGGAATGATGAAAGAAGACCTTTGCTTCAATAGAAGTTGGATTAATAACAGTTATCATGGACAATGGTAGAGTTACCTACTTACTGCTCGGGGGAAATGTCCGGGGGGAATTGTCAGGATACCAGAATAAATTGTACTAGCCTTTAGAAAGATCATTGATAGACAACAAGGACTAGTCAGGCCCTAGGTACAGCGATAATCCTTTACCACCAGGAATTTGTGTATTACTGACAGTTTCTCTGACTCCAACTCTGACTGGTTTACAATATTACTGAATTTTTAACACATGAGTTTCCAGGTTAATAGAAATTGCTATTGAATATCACTGAAAAATATTTTGCCTTGCAGCAATGTCTGCAGACTTAGGTCTAGCATTTGCAATAGAAACGGATGTTAATTTAGAAACTTCTGACTAACATTGTGCGGTTAACAGATATATTGTTGCAGCTGCACACTTCGACGAGTATATTCATTTATTCTTTCATCTTTATTTCTGATCTCTCAAAGTTGACAAGCATGCACAAGTTTAAAACATAACACAAAGAGGTGGCAGACTCAGAATGGACCATAGTCACATTGTGGTTGTATTCATCTATAGTGCCCTTGTGAGGTTCTTACACTTGAGGTATATGTTCTAACAAACGTATTAAAGAAATTTTTATGTTATATCGTATATGCAAAATCCCAGTTTTAATTTAATGGTAACTATGGCAATGAAGACTTGGAGCTGTAGAGCTCTATTGTGCTATAATTTCTAAGAGCGTTACCGATCTACGTGAGCAACTGTTCAGCACGACATGTTCTACTTTTCCAGGGGTCATTCTACTGGGCTGAGTAGAATGTAGCATCACAACATGTTCTACTTTTCAAGAGGTCATTCTACTGGGTTGAGTAGAATGTAGCATTGCAACATGGTCTACTTTTCAAGAGGTCATTCTACTAAGTTGAGTAGGATGTATCTCAAGTTTGTTTACAATGTTGATTCATAAAATTCATATTTGTGTTCCAATTGATTTTCACAGCACATGGAAAGTGAAGAGATTGCCAATGAGGCCATAAAAGCATTATCCGGTTGCAGTCTGAATGGAAGCCGATTAAACATAGAGGCATGACTGACTCCATTACTTGTTTATTTTCTGTCTTTATAGTTTTATTACACACTTTATTACATGCTGTAAAGTGTATGAGAGTGTTTGCTTGATGGCATTTTGTAAGAACTACACACAGGTCTGTTGAAGAGGTCCAAGGTACCTGCCAAAGGGGTAGCACCTTGATGGTGAAGGCATTTACCCTAGAACTCGCGAAAGAAGCATATTGATTATTTCATTTGTAATGACAATTAACATCATAAAGGCTAGTGCAGAGAGCCAGTAGTAGAGACAGGTTTTGAAACGGGTGCTATATAAATGTTCTATTACGTTACATTTCAAACTAATTGCTGTGGTAGTAATGGGCTCATGGCTTAACATTGTGCAGTTGTGTGTTGCTTGTGAAGTCATGGGGTGGCAGTCCACAATTACCAATCAGCAGAGCTTACAGAATGACAGATTTCTTTTGTCTATCTGAGACTGTCTGAGTCAGTAGAAACAAACAAGCTGTCAAAGTTCTGCATAAGTTGGCCGATAGTTATTGTGGCCAAGCAGGACGGGTGACTGCTTCACTAACTTTGAATTAGACATAGGTGTATTTAATGTCTTGCTCGAAGTCGTTGGACATTTGTTTTATTATCCAATGATTGACTGATCAGTATTCGAGCATCTGCTGGGCCATGTTTGACCAAAATTTAGGCACCTCTTTCAGCCGAATGTGACTTTTGCCACTGATTCCTTTGCATTTGCAGTACAGTTTTTCTGATAAAGACATGCTTGAATAAACAAACCTCTCCATCGCCCACCTTTTTATTTCTGGTGCAGTTTCATGCTGGAACAATCGTTATTTGATTTCCAGTTCATTAAGTTTTTCAGCAAATTTTTATTAGTACCTAAGTTGCATAATGTCGAATGAGAAACACTACTATGTGAATTTCCATGAGTATCACATTCTTATTTTTTTTCACTATGCTATTGGATGTAGGTCACCTTATTTACCCTGCAGAAATAATAGTTTTTGAAATTGTTTAGGTATTTAATCCATTTAACTGACTTTATTGATTCATTGTTTGATCATTGTGTCTGTGTTAACAGCTTTCAACAGCTACTACACAAGGCCGGGCTAGGCTTGCTGCAAGGTACAGATTATTTCTTTAAAATTATATTCTTTAATAATTATTATTTAAGCTTTTAGGATTTTACATCCTTGAATACATATTTTGCATTGCTTTGCATCAAGCACATTTTCTCAGATGGATGAGGTAATGGTCCCTTGTCATTTATACTTTATAGAACAACACTTGGATGGAAAGAAGCTGGTGTAGGCAATCTATGTTGTGAATGAAGCTGCCTTTCTATCTTTATGTGTTGATACTTAGTCTAGAATCACTTATTTTTCTATTGCAGTTGTGTTTGTTGCTGATGAAAGTGTATTATATTTGTCTGACGAGTTGTATTTTTTGTGCAATGCATTACGAAGAAGCGTTCATCTTTTCCTGTCATTCTGTGACAAGAAATATTCTACAAGTGATGTACTGAGTATATTACAGTTGGATTGCAACGCTAGTTCAGCCTTTGTTTGTGATGCATTTCAGGGCTACAGCCACTGTAAAGATCTTTGTTGGCAACCTGGCCAAGTCGACGAATAATGATAGACTCCGAGAGTTGTTTGAAACATACGGTGGTGTTTCCGAAGCTGATGTTCTTGGTGGATTCGGATTTGTGGTTAGCTGCTATCTTGTCAGACATCATTCTTATCATCGCTATCCTGACACGTTTCATTGTTTCAGTGTATGCATCACTGTCTCTTGCCGTCAGAATCAAGCTGTGGATGTTTGTTTGGCACGTGGCACCTGTTTTCTAAGTTGTGAGGCTATTCTCTGCAAGGTCTACCCTTCTTGTCATCCTCTGTTTAATACCCAACTTTATCCTTCGGAATGTGAAATATCTCTTTGCATTCATTGTTAACTGGTGTGGTAACATTGATTAACTGATAATAAATCTTTTGATTTTTGGACATCTTAACCCTTTAACGACGAGCCGCATTGGTTTCCCATACATTTTCGTACACGCTCGTCGTTAAAGGGTTAAGTTGACCCTTAAAGTCAAAATAGCTACTATAAGTGGAATGACTTATACCAGAGGTTCTTGCGCTCCTGTTGTACTGCTTTGGTTTTGGGAGTGTGTTAAAAGATAAAATGTGAGGGCTCTAAATTTGACAGTCTGTTGAAGTGTTAAGTCTCATGCCTCTTTAACTGAAATATATATATGCACATAAATGTAGAGTGGCATTCATTGATAGAGATGCTATATTCAAGGTGTTTTAATTGTTCTTACTTTCAAATTTAGCACATGCATCAGGAACAAGAAGCATTTAAGGCTATTAAAGCGTTAAACGGATATATTCTTGATGGAAGCAGAATAAACGTTGAGGTAAGAACAGTTAACCTGTACTCTACATTTAATGAGTGCTTGAGATTGAAAGAAAAACACACCAACAACAGCAATCTAGCAATTAAGCAACTTTTTCGTAACTGTTGAACTTGGCTTGACAATCAATTGTTGATTTTACAAGATGCACCAGGATGGGAAACCCTTGATACAGGTGTGAAGGGAAAATGTATTTGCTACAACTTAGTGGTAGAGTAGCCAAGTGGCAAATGCATCAGCTCTCCACCTCTGCAACCCGGGTTTGCATCCCAAGCCCGTCATGCTGATATGATGTATTCTGATTTGTCAAACTGTGCGTAGCCTAGAAGGCCAGGTCTTTGACACAAGGGATACCTTAAATCCCCCAAAATGCATTTGCCACCGGTCACTTTATGGTCATCCCTTGTTAATCTAACTAGTTTTTGGAAAATTCCTCTCCTTGCCTTCTCAAATTTTGATAATTTTTCAATTGTTAATGTATGATGTGTCATGATTTTAACAATTGCCGTAGCTTTGATTATTTCCAAAGCCAAAGCTGTGATCTTATATTTAAGAATTGTTTTTGTTTTCAGCTCTCCACTGGAGGCACCCAGGGTAAATCAAAGGAACGTGAGGTGTAAGTGTGAACTTCTATCGACAAACTTTCATAAAAGCTGAAATGTTACAGTACAATAGGTTGATTAAAAAATTGTTTAACCATGTGAACTTTAATAGAAACAAAGAATAATACTCTGACTGCTGGGAGATGTATGATTCCAAGCCCATGACAACCAGCATTTAATTGTAAAAAATGGTAAAAGACAATTTTTGAACTCATGGTGTCTCCATAAAATCTTAAGAATATTGCAACCCATTAAACATGTCTTATAGTGCATTGCTAGTATTTGACCTTTAACGACGAGCGTGTACTAAAATGTATGGGAAACCATAGGCAGCTTGTCGTTAAAGGGTTAAAGTAGGGTTAACATGTCTGTTAATTTTTTAATGATGAATCATTTGTGTAGAAGTTTGACGCTTATCTTTTTTATGGAGTTGGTCAGTCTCTTGTGTTAAACTGTTTCAGATATTCAGGTCGTGGAATTCCAACTCTGCCCAGGTGAACAAAAACTCGTGAATATTTGATGGATTTCTTTGTCTAATGTACTAATGATGTGTATCTGTTCACAACAGTTGCTTAAATGTTACTTTGCACATCATGTGATCATCCGTTCATACTATGAATTGTAATCATCCTGTGTACTGGTCAGTTTGAAACATTAAAACGAAGATTAAAAAAAAGTACTTTACCAGTATTCTAAAAAGCTTTTGTGGTAGTTATTTATCAAATAGTTATAACATGATGTATCTATCTGTCAGTAAAGCTTTATGTCACAGATATAAATATTTGACAGATGCAAATCCACAGTGCAAGCTGTAAGTATGAGTGGCTAACATCAGATGCAATATTGTTCAGATACTTGCAACTATATTTTACGAACAGATTATGATGGTTAAAGATTTCCAAATTTTGAAAAGGCTGGTAGATGTATTGGTAAATGCTCTGTTGGCATGTAACTAATAAAAAATTTTCTGTTTTAGGGCCCGACCAGTTGCTGCAAGGTATGATCCCTACCCACTGCCACCGCTTTCATCCAGGCGACCTGCCGTCGTCGATCCATACGAGACATACGCATATGCCTCTCAGTCATCATCATCAGGCAGAGGGGGCTCTGGTGATTCTTTTGCGAGAGATCTTCTGGAGTTGTACATCAAGAATCGAGCGGCCTTTGATGCATATGCAAACGACCCACTCGTCAGAAAGGCTCTGAATCTGCCACCTGTTGAATCGGACCCAGGCTACTATCGAACTCCGCCTCCTCCGTCAACAGGCAGGGATTACTACGAACGCAGAAGGTAATCATAATTGAAAATTTATGTGGTATCATATAAGGTACTGTGCTAACTACAATACCCGTTGATATGAACTTCCAATGTCATTATCTATACTCGGTGTTTGAGCAAATTTTTATTAGTACTGATGTTAGTTGGCAAACACCTTTTCTTATCTGCAACATTACATAATGCTTAACAGTCGTAAATGTGATGTATATTTTTGATTCTCTATCCAGTAAATTTCTTGCCAGAATACTTGTGCAATCAATCCAGATTTTGCTGGAAAAGTTTATTCAGGTTTAATTTATGTAAGAGTGGCCAAACTGCCAAGAACTCTTAACACTTTAATGACGAGCTGCACTGGTTTCCCGGTCACTTTTAATACACTCTCGTCATTAAAGTAGCCATAATGTTCTTTCTGCTAACAGGTATTCAGATATTGTTTAACAATCCTTTTTTATGGCATGTATTTTGTAATTCAGCAATCGTAATTTCATGCCAACCTAATGTGCTCAGCTTCATTAGTACATTTAGCTCAGCTTTTTACGATGCCTACGGTAAATGTAGAATGCTAAGAAAATGAGCAGACAAACAGTTAGGTGTCACTGGTGGTAGAAATTTGTTTGCTTATTTAGAAAACAGTTAGCCAATATTTTCTGTTTTTAAAAGCTTAATAAATATACACATTTACGTTTTTAAATATTATAAATGGCAACAATCAGAGGAGCATTGCTATTTCATTGATGCCATGAAAAACACAGGAGAGAGACGATATTAGATGTTGCTATCTATATGTTAATACATGCATGCATAAATATGTGTACATCCATAAAGACATACATCATACATACATGGTCACATACATACATACATACATACAGAGGCAGTTAGCAATTTGTCTTGTGAACTGCAACGTTCCAGAGACGTTTGCTAAGAGTGATGTTATACCAATGATCTTGGTTGTGCCTTGTCATTATAGCTTTTGAGCTGAAGGAATATAATAAGGCGTGATAAAAAATACAGAGAGAAATTTATGGTTGTTGGTATTGTTGTTGCTGTTATTGGTTTTGTTTTATTGATTTTTGAATGTAGTACTAGAAGAAGTAACAAAAGTTAACTGTTGCAGAATAATACTAATTAATGTGAATGTGAGTCATATTAACACTAGTGGTCAAATCAGAAGCACTTCTTTACAGAAATTAGCAAGTAGGATGTTGTCCAGTGCTCAAATTCTTTCTCTTCCTTTAAGAAACACCTGAAACTCTCTATTTCTCATTGTCTTTCAAACCTGTGGATATCTGACTACTCTTCACCCAACAACTGACTTCCTGCACCTTAGATTCGCATTTCTTTGTGACCAGGCGTGCATTACAATTTTACTAATAATAAGAAAAATAATAATTAGTCTGTAGAAGTTAATTGTACCAGTTGTCACTTTGCAGAGCCCTGATGTCATTCCAATCCTGATGTCTGCATCATTACAGGGTTAAGACTTTAAAGCTGTTACAGTATTGAATGGAAATTTGTGTTTAAACCAGTATTAAGTCACAGTTTCTTACAAAATTATCAAAATTTCTGTTGCGCAGTAAACAGTACGATGCAACTGTATTTGATATTGACCTTCTTCCAAAGTTCAGAAGTGCACATGACCGTACGACAGAACATCGATGGGACACAGCAATTGTGAGTCAAGGACTTGCACAAGGTCCCTTCACAGTAACTGCCTGAGTGGAGGCTTGAACCCGTACTGTCCGCATTACAGGCCAAGCACTCTAACCAATTGGCCACCATACCACACTTGAGATTTTATAGCAGAGGGGTATTGTGTATACATAAAATATGAGTAGATTTGCAGCTGAGTTGTTACACTGCTAATCAACAACTGTGTTAAGATTTTCCAGGTGCAACATGATAAGAGCAATTCTACCACTTAACAGTATTTCCTCATGTGCTGTATGATTGACAAGACCACAGGGATTCGAACCCTGAATGCAAAAGTAATGCACCATTACTTAGCAGGCAGCAACTGTGCCAGGTAGCGGTACTGACAGATTCAGCAGTAGGACACATTTTTCTATGTAAATGTTCACAGTGCATGTTGAACGATGGTGTTGATATGACATTCTAAGTCGTTCGTTAAAAACATTCTTTCCAGGTTATCGGAATTGTCGGCGTCGGTTTCTGCGGACCCGTACGCCTCCCCATCCGACTATGCGGCGGCGGCGCCGGCGTACGACTCGATCGCTGCTGCTGGTAGAGCTTGGCCGGGAGCTGGTTTGTCGTCGTCATACGGCGCCAGCGCCGATGCCATGTCCCATTCAGCAGCATCCGCGAAGGGCAGAGGTCATCTTTACACATCGTTTGAATAGACCGACGGCGGACGCGCTTGCGATTTTTACGTCGTCGAAACATCGCGCATTTCCGCCGGACGAACCTAACTCTCTTCGTTGTTTGCATCTCCTACGTCTCGTGTTGCGTGTTTTCAGTGTAGATCGACAGCTGGAGGATAAATCTTGTAATTGGTTCTATGTTTGATTGACAAGTTAATGGAAAACATTGCGAGGATGATGACAAGACTAGCGATACGAGAAATGTGGTGACTCATCTCGCTAAGCGCTACTCTTAACGGGAGACCATCTCCCATTGCAGGGACTCACTTGTGTTCTTTAGTGACTTTTCGTTAAAAGAAGTCAGTTTATAATAGTGGTAATGTGAAGTTGGGGATTACTACATGGACCCTTAAATTTTCTCATGTAGTGAAATAGAAATGAAATGGAACGATTAATTTTTCTTTTAATTATACTGGAAAAGCTAATCTAGTAAAGAAAACCGCATTTGGACATCCTGATAGGTTAATACTTTTGATGAATTAATTTTTTGACAACACTTCAGTAATTAAGTAATTTGATAGCAAGTGCACAAGACACTGAATGAGAAGCTAAATGTTGTAGCATTTGTTTTTTGTTTAAGTAAATGTCGAGACATAAAAAATTGATTTGAGGACTACCTTTTAGATTTTACGGTACACCTAACCTTCTTCATGGCATGTTTACCATTATTGTATACAGAGTTATAACAGGGTTATATCCAAAAGTTTATTTAAATTAAATATTGGGTGCATGTCCCTGACTGTTTCATTGAGAAATTATGTAGCGTCTTCTGTTAATCCCAAAACCTATAAAAAAGATTACCAGACCTACACTTCATTACATTTTACTTTGAAAGATCTGAGCAAGAATTACAGTCCTCTTTAAAATTGAAATCGTTAGAATTAAAGTGTTCACCGTGCAATCTCGTAGTGTAAGGATACGAGTGTATTGTTTACTGCTATTATAGTACTGTTATTACTACGAGTACCGCTGCTGTTATAAAACTTTTGAAATATACTTTTATGTGCTTTGATGCACTCTTCATTGGCACCACTATGGCCCAATTGCTTGCTCTTGAGAAGTCACCTAATGTCCTTTAAAGTTTATTTTAAGGATCAGAAGTTAAAACTGTTTACATCCATATACTTTTATATGCTTTGATGCACGCTTTAATTGGTACCTCTGCGGCCCAATTGCTGCTCTTGAAAAGTCGCCTAGTGTGTTGTAAAGTATATTTTAAGGGTCAGAAGTTAATAATAATCTGTCTTTTGTCCTGGTTTTAAAGTTCTGATGTAGGTCTAATGCAGTACTTCGCATACAGAATACGCATTTCTTGGCTCACTTCAGCACTTGATTATACTGGTTTGTGATGGTCAAAATCTTGGACAAACAACTTGCCCACTGTACTGTTCTGTGTCCTACTAATTTGACAGCTATGTTCCACATTCAACATGTGACTACTACTATGGTGGATGGAGCCAAAAGGCCTGTAATTACAGCGCAGACCTGTTTATGCACGTTCATGGGGAGCCAGTGACCACGTGTTAACGGATCACGGGTTAAGAGAACCATACTGAAAAATAATAGCTTATGATTTACGCAAGTTTTAATGTGTGTTGAAAGCTCAAAGGCTGTGTGATGTGAAGGAACTTACACTCTATCTATCTATCTATCTATCTATCTATCTATCTATCTATATATGTAGTTTATATGGCACAAGTTAACTACTCTGAGGTGCTCCCGACCCAGGCCCGGCCAAAGAGAAGTCTTAAAGTAGTTTGTAAAAAGAGCCACACTGTAGTCTGCTATCAGATGATTTTGTCCCATTGCATGAACATTGACAGGCCACATTGCTGCAAGGTTATGGGCAGAAGTGATTCTGGTTAACACCAAATGTTTATAGTCACATTAATAGCTACAGGTACTGTTTTCAGACATTTTTGCGAAGTGTGGAAGTGCCTAGATTGAACTGCAAAGTGTATGGGTACACGGCTGTTGTCACCTGGGCTGAGACAGCAGCTCGGCTGCTGTTAGGTAGACTGGCAGTGGCAGGGAAGGGCATGAGTGCAGTAATTTATCTCTGTTGCAGCCGGTAATAGGTGTGGGGACTGGAGCATTGGAGCTTAATATTAAATTGATCTGTTCTGGAACTATACTGCCCTCTGAAGGGCTTAAAACCAGCTGCAGGTAGAGACTGTTGCCCTGTATTCTAGAGGCAGCTTCTATTTCTATTCTATTTACGGACTTATGAAGGGCCTGTCACAGTACAACCTCATCAGAGGCACTCCCATTGCAAAGAACCCCTTGAAGAAGAACATTCTAACAGAAAACGGGCAGAAACAGCACTAGTTATGGCAGGAACTTCATTCCACAGCAAAGGGCCGACAGAGGTATAGGCTTGATGCTGTGCTGTGGCAGTCTGAGACCGAGGCACTAAAGGTCATGACAGTCTAAAGAGCAGAGAGGACATCCAGAGATAGCTTGATACGATCACAGAGGAAGTGTGGAGCTTGACCCAGAAACACTTTGTAGGTAAGAAAGAGACTTTTAAACTGAATCTGAGCAGTTAGGGGAAGCCAATGAAGATGTTCAGTCATAAAAGTTGAAATATGGGAGAAACAAGAAAGGCAGGTAATCAAACGAGCAGCTGCATTAAGTACCGATTGGAGCGGAATCAGGCAGAGTTTTGGCAGGTCGACGAGTAACACACAGCTAATTGTACAGATTGCTACACAGTTCCTGTACTGCATGTTAATGCTTCTCGCATGTTAAATAGGTATTATTGTGGGGGGGGGTTATGGTGTAACTGCTCGCTAAATAGATACGCTCGTAAATGCACTGTGTAAATGGGTCTTAGCTGTATCGTGTTACAAAATGTTTAGTTTATTGATTTCAAGATCTTCTTGGAACCACTTCGGGTAGGACATAATTAGCCTTTGATGGTATAGGTTAAAGCTGAGCTGGGCATGTTTTTTCTTGTCAAGATGCTATTAGAGGTCTTACCATGCCCCTGCAGTCATCTTGTTATTTTATTATAATTATATAGTCCTTATTCGACCACACAAGAACATGCTTGTGTATGAAGTGTTAGTTATTTGGCCCAGGTGTTTAATGGATGCAAAGACTTTTGGGCACCAGGCATTCGGGAGCCGGCCATTTCAATTCAGTTCAGTTCAAATTGTTTTATTGGAACCAAATTATTACAGCAATGCAGAGGATGTGAGGTAACAAAATACATCGGCGACAATGGGAGGCCCAAAAGGGATAGAGATGCCGCTAAGGAGGGTCAGAGTTATAGCAATTTCCTGAGAAAAATTACAAAGTTAGGCAATAAAAAGATTAAAATAGAAGCAGTTGGTGACTGGGTGCATATAAGCTTTGGTGCAGGGCAGTTGGGTACCACTTCAATATAAGTAGCGCTTCTAAGTAGTATTAGGAGCCATATATTTCCTACAAATTTTCATTTATTTGTGGAAGAATTTTTGCTTGTGTTTGTAATAGTAATAATAATAAATTTATTCAAGTAGCACCCAAATGGCCAGTGCCAAAATGTCAAGCACCCCTTGAGGATGGGTGGTCACTCTTTTACATTGCCTCTTACACCTCCTGTGACTTTTTAATGTGCTCATTTTATAGCTAATGGGACCATTAAAACAGAATGTTTAGATCTTTCTTTACTGGCAGTGTTTGAACACTGGATAGTTCAATTGTTCTTACGACAGCATACCACCGTAAGTCAGTTTTTTGCAGTTAAATTTGTCCCGAGCTGTTTATTTAATACTTTAACGTAGCAAACATTGCTTTTGTTTATTGCTGTAGTTGGTACTTATCATACGGTCATGAATACGTTGAAGTGTTTTGATATCCTTTGTTGTATGTTGTTTAACATATTTGCTGTTTCTTGTTCCCTAATTAAACCGAACTAATGGATCCAAGGTGGGTTAAATTTGTTTGGTTGATGTAGAAGTGCGATCTTTAAACTTTTAGAGTTTCTTTTTATTATGCTACTGCAATTTACAGAAAACCTTTACAGAAAACTGCCACTACCATGTACTCGAGTAGTATTTAAAGTCAGTACAAGTAGGTGAAGTTCAGTTGAAAAGTATCTCATCATTTGGACGGCCAGACAAACAGGGAATGATCTGTTCTCAGTGTTTGGCAATCTGATGTGTGGTGCTTACGATATTATTGGCCTTTTCTAACCACGTGCAGGAGGTTCAAGAAGCTTTGCTGCACATCGGATGACCAACTTCTTGGCAATGAACAGAGATGTCTGTAAATCAGACCATTTCCTTGTCTTATTTCAGTACCTAATCTACACCCATCCAGAACATTTGGTGCAACTATGGTGTACCTGCTTGTTAAGCGGCTTCACGAGAAAATACGCCACACATAGATGGGTCTTCGTCATATTGCCTTACAGAATATTTAGTTTCTTGATTTCAGGATCTTGTTTCTAAAGTTTTTTTGATTTTGATTTGCTTCATACAGTTAGGCTGGAGTGATGGGGGTCAGCAGCAACGTGTGAACTTCATCCACTGGTGTTTCTCGTGAATCTGTTGTACAATGCGTACTATTATCGCCAGACAATGGGCGTACCCAAAATGCTCATCGGCACAGAGTTGCAGTAAGTCTTTCTCAAGTCTGTCTAAACAGAGAAACAATGTGAATACTTGCAAATGTTGATATAGACCAAGATACGTGTTAGCCACTTTTATTTTCATTTGTGCATAACACGATTTCCGTGTTTTGTATAATTGTACGTATAACCCATTTGTTTGTGCATTTAATTATGTAAACATGTAACAAAATCTAATGCTAATTGTAACCATTTTGTTAAACGCATCTTGTTCAGGGGCGGCGCTGGGTTTTTAGTTGTGGGGGTCCACGAAAATGAAATTAACTTGCGAGCGCCGAAGGCGCGAAGCTGCCCACGATTAGGGGGTCTGGGGGAGCGTCGTAAGCTCCCCCCCAACGCTTTTTGGAGTATAATGTTGCCATATGGAGCTCATTTCAGCCACTCTGAACTAAACATTTATAGCTTAAAAATGAACTTGATTTGTTAGTTGCTACGTTGACTTGGTCAACAAATTTGCAAACATGTAATTACTATTTTATCTTAATTAATTTGATTTTGTAAACATCCAGTTAAAACATTGAAACAGAAGAAAACATCATTTTATGTGTCGTGACAAGTTTAAAAGATATTTAACTATTGCTTATAGCCTAAGTTTTTGTCTCCTTTTGTCTTATAGTGGCAAGCCTCTTGGGCTTATAAGGCAAATTTAGCAACTATCGTGCGGGGATCAAGAGCGTCAAGAATGTTTTTTTTCAGACGAAATAAGTACAAAATCTTCAAGTCTTTCAGAGCCCATGGAAGCTCTTACAGCAGATTTGATTAAATCAACCTTGCTGTGAGATCTTTCGCAAGTAGCTGATGTGACTGGTAAGGTAAGTAGATAAACAATCAATTTGTAAAAGTGTTTGTACACCACGAATGTTTCAAAGAGACCATGGTAGTAGCGATATGCTGTAAATTAGCAATCACATCTTCAGGTAACTTGTAAGCGTCGTTGCTCAGGGCCAGGCGACCTTCTGCTACACATAGATCACCATCTAATTTGGCAAGTGCAGATAACTGTTTGACAGCATAGTCAAACTTGTCATTAAGAGTTATCACGGAAGAAATGTGCTCAACAATCATTAGACATTCAGGACTGAATCTGGACTGGAGGGAAGCAGTGATTTTATCGAGCACAGGCACAACAAAATCTACTCTTAACTCAATCTTCAACTGAGCTTCAGGATTATCAACTTCAATAGCATCGGAAGAATTCGACAAAAACCGATCCATGACACAATCATTGAGATATGAAGGCCGAGCTTTCTTTCTCTTTCCTGATTCAGCATCAGAGCTGATACCTAGATCTGCGCAAGTAGCCATGGCAGCATCATACATGCGGATGTATTCATTGTCGCACAGTCTTATCTTAGCCACCCCTTTCTTTAAGTCTTCAATAGCAGATGCTGCTGAAGAAAGATTAATGTCAACCTTCTGCAATGCTTCTGATGCTGCATTGGCAAGCACAAAGAGATGCGTCAAAAATTCTAATGCAAACACAAATCGGCAATCCTTTAGAGCTTCCAACAAACCAATCGAGTCCGCATCCATTTGTGCCTTCAGAAACTCCAAAATTGCTGGCAAGCACCTGTGCACAATTCTCAGATTAACCGACCTTGCCGACCATCTCGTGGCGGAGAGTGATTGCAAGGCTTGTAAACCATCATCCAGGTTTAGACTTGCTATACATGCTGAATACTGAGCATGGCGTTTTGGCGACCCCTCAATAACAACATATACTTTTTGTAGAATATCAAATGTTCTACCACACAATGGAACAGTTCTTACAACATCCTGCAGTACCAAATTCAACACATGTGCCCAGCAATGAACGTAGATTGGCTTTCTTGGAGCCAATTCCCTGATGCGAGCCTGCACGCCGCTGTACTGGCCTGACATATTACTGGCCCCATCAAAACATTGACCAACGAGAAATTCCAAAGGCAGGTTCAATGATGCCAATGCTGCTATAATCACATCACAAAGGTTACTTGCAGTTGTATTATCAACCTTCCTTAGTGCAACAAGAGCCTCCTTACAGCACCCGTGTCAAGAACATAGCGAACAACAAGACTCATTAATTCATTGTTTGATCGGTCGCTGACTTCGTCGGCCATAATGCTGAAAATGCGACCACTACAATCGTTAGCAATAAGCGAAACAACCTCATTTGCAGTTAAGTGCAAAATTTAGTTTTGAATGTCATGACTCAACCAAGATACATTTCCTGGGTGAGATGTTAGCCATTCTTTCAGCACGGGGTTGTAGTTTGCTAAGAGATGCACGCATTCCAGGAAATTTCCACGATTGAGGGAGTCACCGCTTTCACTGTGACCCCGGAAACTGATGTTTTGTCTAGCCAAAAAACGAACAACATCAACAATTGCAGCTAACACTCTCCTGTTTCTTTCTTTCTCTTCTTCTATCCCCTTTAATTTGTCAGCATAGGCTCTGGACAAATGAATAGCCACGGATGAACGTGCATTCATACGAGCATTGTATGATTCGGCAGCCGATTTATGTGCTGAACTGGTTTCGTGTTTGAAGAGTTTTCCATCTTTTCCTGTTGCCTTTCTCCAGTCTTGGTTGTTCAAAATGAAAGGAATATACCGACCTAAAAGTTACCAGGAAAACGCCACAATTATTTTAAAGCCAAAATATAGCCCTTGGCCGAAAGAATAAACGTTGCAAATATTAACTCTGTGCGATGAATACTGACTGAGATATTGATGGTTGAAATTCTGATTCCCCGCAGCGCCAACGTCTTTTTTCCCCGCAATAAAGTTGTGTGGACATATCTCTCAGTAGCAGGATAATAATGATAACAGTCTCGAAGAGGCGCTTTAGAAATATCGGAAATAAATGAAATGATATAATGCTGAATGTTTGAATTTATCCTGAATCCATTTCCAGAACGACAAGCGAGCAGGCGCATTCATTACCACGTTTCATTAAGTTGTCAGTAAAGTAATTTACAAGTTGCATAAAATACCATTGATTTTTGGTTGAAACAATCGGCAGTAGAAACAGCAAGCTGCATCATCGTCAAGACTGTACTCCAGCCATGGCCGACCGTCGTACCAAGATGCCTGAAACTTCAAGCTTTTCAGGCGCCCAGCAACAAGAACAGTAGTTGCTTTAAATACTAATCCTTTGGGCTGATTTGATCCACAATGAAGTGCATAATCAATATCATCAACCAGTTCAGTAAGCGGATTTCTATTTAATGATGCCATTAAAAATAATTATTATTGTTATTTTCACTAAGGAGTCAACACTGTACACACGGACCAATGACGTACCAATCATAAGCACGCAGTGCAGAGAGGTTTAGTAAGTAAGTTAAATATAATTTAAAGAATTTGAGTAGACCTAATAAATAGTGATGATCATAATATTAATTTCATATATTGGAAAGATGTTACAAAGTCATGACATTAGTTGCAAAGCTGTCAGCGAAACCAGACCCCCCCACCCCCACCCCAACAAAAAAATCTATTCGGATTTACACGAATTGGATAAATGGTCTGAACGACAGCTGGGGGGTCCGGACCCCTGGACCCCCCGGCCAGCGCCGCCCCTGATCTTGTTCTTTGAATGATATCTCTGGAGAACTCCTTTGACTTTGCACAGCATTTGCAAATAAAGTGGTTCCCTTTCAAGCAGCTTGCATAAGTTTCAACAGTTTATGATTTAATTGTTGGCATACAATATTATAAGCGTATCATGAGGTTAAATGAAGCCACTTGCACGAGGTCAGAATTCATGAAGCAAGGGCTACACCCAAAAATCAGTTTTGTTAAGGGTATGTGATAGGTGCTATAAACATGGACATAATGTTTTAAGAACCTCTTTATATTTATATGTCTGTGAAAGTTTTTTTAAAAGGCACTTCATAAATAACCAGATTCATACAGTAATAATTTTGTCTCGGCATAAAGCCAGCTTAAATTAGCTGACATGAATGGTTTCAATGCTGAAATTTATCAAGTCCAAAGCCAGTAGCAGGCTCCTCATATGATTGCTAATCTATTTTAAAAACTACTTTGTCAGTACAATAATATACTGTAATAATATGTTTTGAAGGCATCAGTCAGTGGTTGGTACAAAGTAAATTCAAAAGCCAAAAAAAGCAAAGCCGGAATCTGTGTCCATGTCCAGTAGGAACTGGTTAAAGACGACATGCTTGGACATCCCACAGAGGGAAATTCAGTTAGAAAAAGATTAATTTCTGTTTAATCTTGCATCTTTTTGTGTGTTGTTTTCAGGGATCGAAGACGTGCTGATGAACTGCATCTTGTGAAGGCTGCTTCATGCAATGTCAATTAGTCAGCTGTTAATTGGTCAAATGCCTAATGGCTTAAAATATTCAGTTTTGAAATATGGATGACTGGATTTACATGTCAGCTTCTCAGCATAGTTGTTGCAGTCAAGCAAGAAAAGTCATGAGGCTTCCCAGTCTTTTATTGCACCAACATGGCTGAATGACTGCTTTTTAGTGCTGATGATAAAGGCAAAGAAACGCTAATGACCTTGTGCAATGGGTTATTAGGCGACCTATTCCAGGATGACGAGTGGTGTTTTGGTGCAAATGAATAAATGCAAAGAAAAACTTATATTAATAAGAGAACTATTCTAGGATGATGAACAGTACTGTGTTTAGTGCCAATGAATAAATGCAAAGAAAAGCTAATGAACTGTTATAGTGGGTTATTAGGCAACATTCCAGGATGATGGGCCAACTATTGCTAAACTTCTATGCTGCACTGTGGAAGTTCTGGTTAGAACAACCAACCATATGTTGCCCAGTGTGGACAATGATTTAAATGATAGTGTATGAGCTTATGTGAAGTTACGTCTTTAACCAAGTCATGTAAATGAGTTCAATCTACCACTGTAAATTTTATGTCAACTTCTGATGAATTTGTTCTACACATTTATTCAGAGATTTTAGATAGGCTGGCTTTGACCTCGAGTAGCCACACGTCTTGTAAATATTACACGTTAATGGCTACTATACTTTAATTGGTCAATGGTGAAAAAGACACTAGAAGTGACCTTGCAAAAGCTGCAATATCTTGCATATTCTGTTCATCTGAAGATGTAATAGTACCTCTGTCATAATACACATAACAGCACTGAGCTCCTGCATCTTTTGGATGTTTGGCCTCCAGTTTTGGAATTAATTGTTCACCTGTCTTCTCACCAACTGCTTCTTCATTTGGCATCATAATCGTAATCGAGCATTTATATAGCGCCACTCAAAAACAGAGGCGCTCCCGACCCGGGCCAGTCTCTTCACTGGTAAAGAGAGGTTTTCAGGCGCTTGCGGAACTGGTCAGACGTGGTATTTGTTTTTTCGAACTTTTGCATCCTCCTTTTTGTACTTTCAGGCATATCAAAGTTTGACCTGGCCGTTTCAATGGATTGTTGAAATTTACAACTTTCAAACAGTCTTGTATTCTCTGCGCAATTGAGCATGGCACTACAGAGGTCTGTAGATAGAACTTAGGTCAATTTCAGAACACTGCATTCATTGTAAGTTTTTTTATTTAGTGGTACTGTTCTTGCTAATAAACATTGTTTCTACATTCAATAAAAGATATCCTTTGGAGAATCTGAAGGAGTTATGAGTTTATATTCTGTAGAACAGCCAATCTGGGACGTCATTACCAATTTAGGCCTACCCTGTCCACGTCACTGTATGTAACAAATGTTGTGTCGGTCTAATGTAGGATCTGCATTCTAGACTACTGAAAATAGTCGTTAAAATTACAGCAAAATCATCAAAAGACAAGATTCATGCTACACCACAACAGTGTTGCCGTACCGTTCCATAGATTACTCGCCTATTAAACTACCCTCTATTATATGGCCACTCTGTGAATGTAAAACTTATTTATGGCTGGCTGTTCGAGTCAAGTGTGCTAAAAAAGAGCATTTGGTGAAGTGAATATAGGACTGTCCAGGCAAATCCAGGATGGTTGGCAGCGCTAAGAGCCAAAAACGTTCCGACATGTATGTCCTGAATGGACATACATGGCCATTCAGGACTTGATGTACAAGACTTGTGTTTATATGTGTGTGTGGAGTAATTCTGATGCTGCTAGACTGTATCGCGTTTTAAGTGGAGATTTATATTTGCACCTTCTCAAGATAACAGTCTGCAGTAATTGAACAAATCTACTGGATGTTCACTGCAGTATGTGATTGATGCTATTCTGTTTAATACTTGTATGTTATATGGATTTTTTGGCTAAATTTCGTAACACTTTAATGACAAGAGTTTTACCAAAAGCGCCTGGGAAAACAATGCAGCTTGTCGTTAAAGTGTTAAACAAGTGCATATGGGCCTAATCATACAGATATTCCTCCTACTATAATCATGATTCTCATATAGGCAGCAATCAGTTTACACAAAGCAGTATTGGCAATAGTTGGTGCTGGCAGTGTGTGGCAATACTAGCAGTTGTGATTCAAGTTGAGCAAAATAAAATACTAAGGTCACAAACAAAATTAGAAATGCTAATCTTATATTCGTCCAGGCATGGGTGTTCTGTTCAACCAGGCATGTCCTTCTAATATTTAGAGTAGGTGGAAAGGTCATGAGTTGGCATGTCCCCTCCAATATATTTGCAATTTACATGTATAGGCCTATGCATCAGTTTGTGCTTTCCTTAATTACTGTTTACACTGTAAGAAGTAATTACAGGTAATACTGATAAGTAAAGAGAAAGGGGATGTGATCTGAATTATAAGTTTATAACAAAGGAAAGTGTTCAGGGCTGATCAATGGCACAGCAACTGCATACATTGAATCTCGTATTGTTCAGCATTTCGGAATATACCTCTATTTAAGATAGCTTAAGTCCCTCCCAGAGCCTGCCCAAGTGGGTGGGTTGGTTGGTGAGCCAGCAGTCCAGCACATTGGGAGTCGTCCATAAAGACCTTCACAGAGAGGTGACCCAAATGCGGACAAGGGAAGGGGTAGTTACGCCGAATCCAAATTTGGTACATGGTTAATCTGTACAGCGTGTGTCTTTAGCACCAAGCGACAGGCCGTACTGCACTGGAGTTTGTTAGTCTATCTTTACTGGACTCTCCCAAGTAGTACTGTACTGCACTGAATCTGATTGGACTCTGCTGGACACTCCAGCATCAAGTACCTCAACCCAGAACAATTAGCACTAAAAGATCAACAGGCTAGTCAACAGGCTAGTCTTATATAGGCCCTAGTACTCCGGAAGTCTGCAAATGGGATGGGGAGAGTAATGCCAAATGCGGACAGGGGAGGAGGGGTCCAAAGTGGGTAACGTTTGCGGACGTCCTTTATGGATTATACATATTTTCCTGCCACGACGGAAGCGATTAATGAGTACAAAGTCATAATTAGTAACCGTCCAGCATACAATTATTAACCATGATAGCTAATTCTGGACAATGGATTATTGTCAGCGCCACTTTAGACGCCATTACTCGCTAAAGCAGTCGATTTATCTAAACTCCGTCGATTAGATGTCGTAAAAGGATTCTCCATCGGACGATAGCAACTGGTGCCATCTATCGCTTGCAATAAGTGAATCCGGTTTCAGCGTTAAGTAGTAACCATCTCCGATATACGATCATTAAACCGTGGTTTCTTCTGCACTCTTAAGAATAAGTACAGTTTCGACGAACGCTAATGTGGCAGGAAGGCGTGTTCTGTCGTCCCGGCCGCGATGGTGTCTGAAGCTACCAGCCGTTGATCTTTAGAGTTCATGCCCTTGATGGTTCCCACCCGTGAGGTCAAAGAGTGCAGAGCTATTGATGGTTACAGAGTGCAGATGTGATGGCGCACGCTCAAAGGGCGCCCTTGTCTTATGCAGTTTGCAAACTTCGGCGTGCATTTCTCATTAACTAAACTTTGAAAATTAGTGTCTAACATCAGCAACGACTAATATGGTCAGAGCACTCGTAGACATATATGTCTGGCAATAATAACACAGCGACTGTAATTAATCGTAGTAGATTGGTAATCTCGAGCTTTCTACGGCCACCAAAGAAAGCGAAGCCGCAGTAGGCCTAACCTGCAGCTTATACACAGGCGCTCAGAGAAGCCCGTTTGTTTTGTCAAAACAAAATGGACAGGCAGGTATATGAAACAGGTTCGGTTCCAGGTCAAGATCCAAGAGTCAAGCAGGTACAGACGCATTCAATCAACTGTAATGCATTCATTCAGAGAATTTATATAGCGCCTCTTCAAGAGGCCTTAGTCCTTCCACGCGCTTGCAGCGCATCGGGCGACACAGTTCCTCCATCCCACTCTGTCCTTCGCATTCCCTTCGGCCTCCTCCCACGTCCCTGTGTCGTTTCTGTTGCAATAAGGTGTTTTACCCGGGAGGGCTGCAAACCCTCCGCGGAACCCTCCTCCTTTGTCCGGGCTTGGGACCGCCGGACCGGCACAGGTTCCATAGTGAAACCTGAGGCCTACTATATGTAAAATATAGGCCAACTATATATAGACCTATATATAGTAGTTCTAGGCCTACAGTGATTGCCAGCATTATGGTAGCCGATGTCAACTGCCTTCGTTGCCACAACATGTCGTCAAACTCTGGATCCATCCATTGTAAGTTACGCCATTATCTCACCCTAGAATCTACAAAGGTTCAAACTGTAACAAATTGTAACGCAGATTCACGACAGCATGACGATAATGATAACACTACTGATGTTGATGATGATGATGACTACAATGGTGATGAAAGTTCCCTCTGGTGAGTGTAACGAGAAACATTTCGCAATGTGTTGACTGACGCGGATTGTATCTCGTTCGTGTCCTACTCTATAGTTTTAGGAATGCACTCGAAGGAACCGTATTGTTTGGTATACAGAGTCTGTGTCGAGTTCTTTCATGTAGGCAAACTACTTCGTGCAGTCTCAGTGCACAATTATTGTCTTGTAGGAAAAGGTACAGCGAGATAATGCGCAGTGAGATACAGACAGAAAGACAGACAGACATACGTACATGCATCCATCCATACATACATACATTCATACATACATACATACATACATACATACATACATGCATATATACATATACACATACATAACATACATACAAACAGACAGACAGACATACAGAAAAGGTACAGCGAGATATGCAATGAGATACAGACATACATACATACATACATACATACGTACGTACGTACATACATACATACATACATACATGCATACATACAAACAGACAAACAGAGGCATATAGACAGAGACGGAGAACCTTCATCCGAGCCTCAGTTCAACTTCCGTTAACTAGTTCCTGCCTGCCTGACCTCTGCTGGTGACCCCATAGGCCAATCGATCATAAAATCGTCGGAGATCTGCTGAAGATCCGCCTGCAGGTTGTTCGCGCGCGCGGGAAAATCCAGCAGCCGAAGAAAATAATAATATGGTGGCGGCGGAGGCGGTGACTGTTTGCACTGGATTGCCTCCTCTGGGTCCACTGGTCACCCGTGTGTTTATATTCCGGTGCAAGAGTTGTACTAACATTCTGGGGCAGCGTACAGAGAAGTCTAATTAAGTCAGTGTGGTTTATACGACTTCGGTTAGGTCAAGGAATCGCTTGACGACTGTCCTCAGTCCTTAAGTTAATCTAAGTGCATCAGTATAATAGCCGACGAATTAGACAACCTTAATTAATAATAAATTATCTGTTGACCATACACAGTTGTTTCACCGAAGTGTACTTACTCCCACGGATCTTTCATTCATTCATTCATTTCAGGAATTTATATAGCGCCCCCTCAAGAAGTCTACTCAGAGGCGCTCAAGTTAGAGGCTATCTGTGTTCCAGATCGAATTGTTATTGTTATTATTACGCAGTTATTGAGCACCAATATCTAATGACCAAGCATCCAGACGCGAAAATCTATACATAACCTGGGGGGGGATTTTACGAGGGCCGGATTTTTGGGGGACAGAAAGGCTTAAGTCAAAACCTTGGGGATAGTCCTCCTTTCCCCCTCCCATGATTTAAGCCACTGCAAGCATCTATCGATGGCGCTGAGCAACTGTGAGTGAAGGACTTGTTCAAGGTCCTTACACAGCAACTGCCTCAGATGAGGATAGAACCCATACTCTCCACATTACAAGGCGTGCGCTCTAACCAATCGGCTAATGTGCTCCACCGTGATCATGGTGGTGCCGTGTCAAACATAGGCGAAAGAAAACAATGTGCTCCATGTATCGATTATAACACTGGGCACTGGCCAAAGAAAGTTGAACTCGGTCATTGCTAGGTTCAAATCGCTAGCTTTAGGCTATCTGCAATTTTCCCAGATTTGTTCTTGAACTAACTATAACTCAGTAGCTCTGTGTTTCTCACAACATGCATACAGATCTCTGAATTTGAATGCAATGTAAATCTTCGAAATTTTTCAAGACCCAAAGGGAGACCAGCTTATTCACCGGCGCTATATCATGTCGAGTCCGCAATAGCCAAACTCCTCTGTTCGTTCCGGTGCCAGGTCAGAATCCAGTGAGGTCAAGCTTACAGTGGCTCAAAAAATGCAGATTTATCCGCACATGTGCTCAGGATTGCCTCTGAGAGATGCGAAATATCGCTGGCTGTATAGAATATCTTCAGATCAAACTGGGAAACTTATAGCGATCTCTTCAGTCTCCTTCTGGTGCAATGTGGTTACCTTCATTCATTGATGTCTATTCGAATGGTTGAACTCTTCCGCCTTCCTGTCCAAGGGCAGATATGGGGAGAGGTATTCGTCTTTCAACTCGTTCCCCTACTACGGTCTGATTCTCTGGGTTCCTGACTTCCAAATGGATTTCCGGTTTTCCACCGTGTCTCTCCAGCGGATTACAATTCTCGACCACGTCTTCACTTGAAGTGAACACTGATTGATTACTTAAACACTATGATAACGGTGCTATAGAAGTTATTCAATAAGATTAACCTAAACTATAGCAGCAATAGCCAAGCTGCCGAGAATTATCTCTGAGTATAAAAGTTACGGCGTTCATAGTAGGAATCCCCACCAAACGCAAGAAAACGGTCAGTTATTATTGCCAGTGGGTTATTCACGGGAAACTCCCAAACAATTTGATCACTGATTATGAGTAAATA
>JACEVL010000203.1:282500-312500 GCA_020284085.1 Aporrectodea caliginosa
ATAATAATAATAATAATAATAATAATAATAATAATAATGAGGCCCTAGAACCTTTATTTTAAGAACCATGATAATAATAATAATAATAATAATAATAATAATAATAATAATAATAATAATAATAATAATAATAATAATAATAATAATAATAATAATAATAATAATAATAATAATAATGACACCAGTGCAATATTACCAATACTAATAATGTCAACAATGATAACATTAATGATAATAGCAATAATAATAATAATCAGGTAAATAATGCTAATGTACTAAATTGGAGTGTGAAGTAGTTACTACAACACTTTATAAAATAACACCCTTATGAAATCAAACCTGCCACTGTAACGGACCAATTAAACAGTCTGTCTTTTGCGGACTTGATTTGATATATTAATAGCGCCGGTGAATAAGCTGGTCTTCCCGACGTGACTTATGTATAGTGCTGAAAAATTTACGAGATTTACGTACATAACGTTACATTACTTGAAAATAGCATTCATTCTGAGAATTTATATTCATTCTGAGAATTTATATTCATTCTGAGAATTTATATGATGCCTCTTCAAGAAACCTACTCAAAGGACAAAGGTGTTCTCTGCGCAATAGCCTGTAGTGAAGTTAAGTGTCATAGCGGACGTACATATTACATCAGCTGTCAACAGAAAACAAAACATGATCTTATTGCAGTGAGCAATGAAGAAGGATAGAGTTTATGATTACGTTTATGTATGCAAAAATATGACTTGCAGGAAATTCAGTTTCCGCTAGTCTAATAACAAACTACTTGTAAGTATACAGTGCTCAAATAAATAACAGGCCTACAGTACACAATGTGCAATGTATGCACACACACATTGTATAATATGCCTACATGATTATGCATGTTGCAAAATATTTTGAGATCTAGATTTTTGTCCTAGTTCCAATCTCTTGGAAATGTTTGCATTGTTTTTACTCTGTCTCTCTTTGTCTTGATTCTAAGAAATATTTATCTATACACTATTACACTGGCTAGATTTCATGACTTGCAACACGACTTTTGTTGGATACCGGATATAGGATTATAGGCCCTACCATTTCGACGCCCATAAACGGAAGAAGGCCTACAACAATTCGATGATAAGTGTATGCAAGGAAAACAGCAGACAGATTCAGCGACAGGCAACGCTACGTAAACAGTGAAAGGGGCAAAGAGATACAGGGACATACCAACAAGGGACTAAGAGAACTTTAATATGAAGACGAAGAGATGGCTACAGGAGAGAGAGAGAGAGAGAGAGAGAGAGAGAGAGAGAGAGAGAGAGAGAGAGAGAGACATGGGACAGACAGACAGAGAGGGGAGAGGAGAGAGAGGGGGAGAGAGGAGAGAGATAGGAGAGAGAGAGAGAGAGAGAGAGAGGGAGGGAGAGAGAGGGAGTAGAGAGAGAGAGAGGAGAGAGAGAGAGAGAGAGAGAGAGAGAGAGAGAAATAGAGAGAGAGAAATAGAGAGAGAGAGAGAGAGAGAGAGAGAGAGAGAGAGAGAGAGAGAGAGAGAGAGAGAGAGAGAGAGAGAAAGAGAGAGAGAAAGAGAGAAAGAGAGAGAGAGAGAGAGAGAGAGCAAGAGAGACAGACAGACAGACACACACAGAGAAACAGAGAGACAGACATAGACAGAGACAGACGCAGAGGCAGACAGAGACGGACATATATAGACAGAGATACATAGACAGACAGAAAGAAAAATACGGATGCTTGAATAATGTGTCTATGGTGTTGAATTTCCTCTAAATCGCCATCCTACATTCATTCATTCCGAGAATTTATATAGCGCCTCTTCAAGAAACCTACTCAGAGGTTGAGTAAGCAAGTAAATAAATAAGTAAGAAATTGTCAACAGTGCATGCATGTACATGAGCTTGTTTGTGTGCTTGCACGCATGTGTTTATGCATGCATATAATGTGTATAACTGTATATGTATATATGCATGTATGTATGTACGTATGTATTTATTTATGCATGCATTTATGCCTATCATAAAGCGCGTTTAGATACCTAACAAGAGCTGCTGTATATGTTAACCTAAATGTCGTTAATGTTCACTCAGAACAAAAGTTCCACAATAAGCCACTAGCCCACTAGTGTTCTGATAAAGTAAGTTTCCAAAGAAGCGAAGCCTTAACTAATCGATACAACATAGACGTAGTAAATCAGACAGTTAGCCTAGAGTTGAATAAAGTGGCGTAGCCAGGAAAAAATTACGGAGGGGTTTTAAGATTTCGGGGTTTCCATTGGAAATGGTCGCAAAAATTTAGTTTTTTTGGTATTTCGCATGTAAAAGCAAATAAACATTTTTTCGGAAACATTTCGGGGTTTGAACCCGTAACCCCCACCCTAAAGACGCCCATGGTTGAATAAATGACGACGGTTATAGTGTAATTACAGTAGCCCGTAGATTGGGAACCACTAGAGAACGCTTCCGACCTATCATGACCTCGGATATTGAAAGGTGGATAGGCGGCATAGGACAATGGGTGAACGCTTATCTACATAATTATGAGCCGTATTTTCACCATAGGAATAAAGAATAATAAGTTTAGACTTAACGGCCTCAGTGTCAGATAAATCCCTGAGACTGAGGCTGACGTTGAGTGCTGCCAACTCTTTCTTTTTATTGTTTTTCTTTTCAATGCTTTGCTTTTCTTTTTAAACAGTTTTTATTATTTGCTCGGCTGATCTTTCAGCTGCCTGTTCGATTGCCAGTTTGACCTTTGATTGGCAACAATTATTGGATATCAGTCTGTCTGTATATGTGTCTGTCTGTATGTTTGTAATACTCTGTATGTCTGTTTGTGTGTGTGTGTGTCCGTCTGGCTGTCTGTAGATACCTAACATATGTATGCATGTATGTGTGTCTGTTTGTCTGTCTGTCTGTCCGTCTGTCCCGCTATATCTCTCTGTATGCCTATTTCTGTCCCTCTGTCTTTGCGTTTTTCTCTGCATCTTGTAGCTCTGTGTCTGTCTTATAGTTTCATTCTCCGCCTCTGTATGTCTGCCTCTTTCTGTGTTTCTCTATCTCCCTTTCTGTGTCCGTCTCTCCATATATTTTCGTCTTTCTTTCCTTCTGTATCTCTGTCCGTCCGTCAATCTGTATGTCTGCGCGTATGTTTGTCTGTCTGCCTGCCTGCTTGTCTGCCTGTCTATGTATATACATATGTGATATGGATTCAGGAAGGGCTGGAAACGTACAATGAAACTGGAGAAGAGGGAGAGAGGAGACATAGACAGAGACAGAGACAGAGACAGAGACAGAGACAGAGATAGAGATAGAGACAGAGATAGAGAGACAGAAACAGAAACAGAAACAGAGACAGTGTGTGTGTGTGTGTGTGCGTGTGTGTGTGTGTGTGTGTGTGTGTGTGTGTGTGTGTGTGTGAGTGTGTGTGTGAGAGAGAGAGAGAGAGAGACATAGAGACAGACAGACAGAGACGACAGACAGAGAAAGAGAGACAGAGAATGAGTGAGAGTGGATGGATGAGTTGTCAGAGGAGTTGCATGAGAACGAATAGAGTAGAGTGGCTTAAGGATCCGGTACTAAAGACGGTCGCTGTCCGGTCCTGATATCGGTTATTTATGGGTATTTGGCGTCGTCCAGATAATGGCGCAGATTCATTCCGACCTTTAATGCCGTAGTAATGAACCACGCCTTTAGCTGTCAGGGCTGACTATAGACAAAAACAAGCAATTATATAAGTAAGCACGTTCAGAATAGGTCCCCAGTCAACTGTATAATACCCGTTGGTATGAGCAATCGTAGACTAACATCACACATGGAAGATATATATAAACTGTCGGTCCTTTATATGCAAATACATTGTCGTTATATTCTGTAACTCATCAAAGTTGTGTTGTAGTTTACATGGACCACAGTGCCACACAGAGGATGTGATGTTGAATAAAACTGAAATGATTGATTTGCATGAATCCAAATCGATTTGTAATGAGTAAATTGATCTGTATTTAATTAAGTTGATTTTTTATTGATTTAAGATGGTTTTTATTGAATTAAGTTGTTTTGTCATATAATTTAATGTAATTGAACATTTATATAACGGCCCCTTCAAGATATCTCTATTTACGTAGAGGCGCTCTCTGCGCTAGCCTATGTGATGTTAAATGTCATTACGAACGAAAATATTACATCAGTTAGCAAAACAACGCACAGTAAGCTGAAAGAGTCACCAATGGCGGGCCCACGCACACACGCGAAACCAACCAACAGATTCCTGTCAACATTTGAAGATGGCATGGATGTTAGAGCCTCTGGACCAAGTTGCGTCGATAGAGTAGAGCGACGACAGGTGACAGCGTTCGCAAACACGATGACGCGGTCGACGAGCAGTCCCTCACTGGCGGAAGATGACGCACATCCGATTGGAGCGCCTCTGATTGGTGATCACTGTGAGAGGAGCTTTATAAATTTTTATAAATACAATACACATCCGGCCAACAGTCAAGGCACAAGGAGTACGGCATTCGTCGTGTGTCGGTCGGAAGATTGTAGAGTCAACAGTGACTAACGGTCGAGGTCACTTCAATGGACCGCCTCTGAGAAGTGCCCCTGCCACATTTGACACTCAGAGTAAATTCTGCTATACGTATTTCCCGTTGGGCTCAAAACAGTGGAGGGAGCTTTACTGGGAATAAAATGGGAAAGGCGGGTTAATTAACTCAATGAACAACAAAAACCGATACGGAGAAAGGGCACCAGAAATTTAGATGACATAAAAACAATTTGGCAGTAGCAACATCTAGCATGCATAGGTCTCAGTGAACATATGCTATGGTCGTGAGTTATAGATGCATACGCTGCATATTGTGTACTATAGGACCTAGGCTTATTTATGTATTTGCGCATCCTACTTACAAGTAGTTTGTTATGAAACAGGTTACATTGACAAATACAATAACAGTTTTATATTAAATTGAGCCATACATACAGCCACACAAATAACGTCCACATATAGGCCTAGGTATGTGCCAAAATCTGCTACAAGTCCCGCGGTCTTCTACGAGCTTTGGCGACTGTTCCTTCTCTGTCTCAGCGCCCACTGCATGGAGCAGTCTTCCCAACCACGTGAAGAATGCACCATCTTTGGAAACATTTAAATCACAGCTCAAGACTTTTCTTTCTGAATTATAATCATTATCATTAACTGTCATTAACTTTTTCAACTCATGTACAGCATCCCTTCCTTCGACCTCGGCTGCGCTACGGCGCTATATAAATCGTCTCATTATTATTATTATTTTTGCCCCGAGGTATGCAGGATCCCTCAGGGACTTTGATATTACTAGCTGTTGTAATTTGTCTGGAGATGACCCTACTCTTATTATTATAATTATTGTTATTGCAGCAACAGTAGCCCAGGACTCATCGAAGGCTTATAAAAATATTGAAAACAGTTACTTTTAATCAGTCTGTACATAAGTGTGTAGGCTTTATGAAGAAATAAATTTGTTTTTATTATTATTATTATTATTATTATTATTATTTTATTTTTATTATTATTATTATTAAAGGTCTACTACAGATATCACTGACTAAAGACACGTTCATGAAGTGCATTCCTTGAAATGCCTTTTCGTTCATCCGCATCTG
Source organism: Aporrectodea caliginosa (assembly GCA_020284085.1). Lineage (NCBI taxonomy): Eukaryota > Metazoa > Annelida > Clitellata > Crassiclitellata > Lumbricidae > Aporrectodea > Aporrectodea caliginosa. Next base: position 288,146 of record JACEVL010000203.1, read on the forward strand.
TGTATAGCTTGATTCCTGACGCCGTGAATTCTTCCGGTGCATGGAAGTTATTATTGTCGTTTAGAGACCGGTGCTCGACGTAGAACTGGCTCCAATTGTCAAGTACAAGAGAAGAGACAGAGGAAGACATTGACGAGTACGCGAACAGTCATCGAGGGAGATAGAGGGACGGACAGACAATGCTTTGAGGAGAGGGGTCGACTTCGATTGGTCTGAAGAATTCGTGGAATTCGACAAGGCAGAGTGGTTCCTGATGATGTTGAGATGCTTCTGCTGCTGCTGCTGATGCTGCTTATCCGTCTTCAGCTGTTGTTGTTGCTGGTACTGCGGCAGGAGACATTCCAAACTCCGTGGGCGGCCGATCGTCTTTGCCAGCGATGAAGAAGAAGAAGTGGCATCCTCCTCCTCAACACACGCACACACGGCAACGTTTATGAGATCCATTGAATTTAAACGGACTGCAATCATCCCAGGATGTTAAAGTGTGTGTCGACGATAGAGTGCACATTTCGTAAAGATGCGCATTGGCAGGTGCGATTAGGATCTAAGTCCATCTGCCCAGCCCCCCCCCCACCCACCCGCTGACAGACACCCGCGAAATTGCGCACAGGCAATGAACGCAGCTAACAGGTTCCCGTCGTGAAAGATGGCACGAAATCCCTTAGGGGCGGGAAACGTGCCGTGAAGTTAAGTCTCGCTGGTCATACACGCGTGGTGTTAATCCCCCGTTGATTTGGCTTAACAACGGCGAAGGTTGTTGCCGTCGAATCGTCGATAAACAGGGATTAACTCCATTGGTTAAACGCTGATTTGCCATGAATAAGGAGGTCGGTATACGATTCCCCGCCGGGGGAGGCATCCAGTTGCCAGTAAGTACCAAAATTCTCGGCAAAGTTCAGCGGGATTTGGCGTGAATTGTGTATTCAGACGCAGGTGGTAATTGGTCCTGCATTTCGCTCGCCTCGTTAGGGCGCGCGCTGTGGGCGCAAAATTGGCGGAATTAGGAAAGTATACGAGGCCTTTCCAGGTCGTCGGTTAGCGTCCGGCATCTGCGATGCGTCGACGAAGGATTTCCCGGAATGTTTCCTGTCTTGATCGGGATTAAGTCAGGGACTTAATACCGGTTTTAGTTCCTACCTTAGGCTCCAGGTTCACATGAAAAATGCGGATGGAATGACGGTCGCAATGAAGAAGTCGTAAAGGAAAACGAAAGGAGGAACGGACTGCGGACTGAGGGCATCCCTGGAAAATCGAGGACCAAGATTCGGTTTAGTTTCTGTGTCGGACTTTGCACTCGATAGAAGCCGTGAAGTCTGAGTCGACGCATTGGCTTCGAAGCGCGAATGAGTTTTAGGGAGTGACCGTTGATTGCAGATTGAAGCAGCTCGTGATTAGATAGATGGTAGTCCAAGATTTTAATTAGCTCAACCGCAAGACGGAATTGGGAGGGGGCGATAAACTGAGAATGTGTCTGACCTCCCTTCTGTCCCGATGGCTCGTAAGAAAATAATAGAAGTTAGTAGTCAAACCGTATTGAGAGTCTCAAACGCCAGCAGGACGAAGTGCTAGGTATGTGGGAGTGTGTTGTATTTTACGGACTTCCTATCTGCTGCCAATTCGGCTCAGTGGCGCATAACCCCCCCCCCCCACCCCACCTGGATTGGGAGATCAAACCTCACTTTGGCCGACTTATAGTGTCGGAAATCAACAACCCCAGTTTATTTCCAAAACGTACGTGCAACCCCCACTTTTGAAGTTCGATGGAGATCGTTCTCTGGTAGACGCCACTGATTCGGTGATTGCTATTATCGTGTCTGTGCTTCAGTCAAAAGGTCCTTCGACTCGTGGACCTTTGAGCACTGCTGTAGATAACCTTAGGTCACCTTACCATCTCTCTTACCTTACGTTACCATACCAAACAATATCTACGTTACCCACGCTACCTCATCCCAAAGGTATTTTCCCTCTGATTACAGTTTGGTTGTGGTTCGCCATTGGCTGATGCCTTGCGATGAAGCTCAGCGCTCGTGAATAAGCTGGTGCCCTGTGCTTGGCTTTCGAGTGGCGCTTTAGAAGTTTGGAGTTTACGATTACGATTACAACACTGGTTACTAATTAGATGTAAAATGCGAGAATACTTTACATTCTGTCTGACCTTTCTTTGATATTGAACGTGACCTTATCCTTGCCCTTCGCAGATTTTGTTTTGATTTAGCGTCGGTAAACATGGTGGTTTCCTTTCTACTTAGGTATTTGTGGGCGTTCACGATTGCGATGTTATATTATCTAGGGACTAACGAGAATACGAGATGGCGGTTGATAGTACGATCCTGGATAGAAGACACGTTATCCACGAAGACATGTTATGCAAGTTATGCAGCTGAATAGAAGACATGCTGAACATGTTATGCAAGTTATGCGGCGCTCTTGAGAGATTCTCACAGGTGCTAAGTGTTTTGACCCAGACACAGGATGGCAGGTTCGTGCTTGACGGTAGAAGTGGGTACAACTGCAGATCTGAAGGGTGTCGAATACCAGAGCGCTTATTCAGATCTAGGTCAGACAATATGAACTCCACAAAATATCCAGGTTTTCGGCCTTATGAGAGTGGATGATAGCGCCGTGTATTTTTATCGCAGGCTGTCTGTTGGTGATAGTTTTTCTGTTTAACGACTAGCTGTGTGGTAACAAAGACCATTAGCGTCGCCCTACTCCTTTATCCAGGCTTGGGACTGGCACTGTCAGAAAGCGAACAGTGGCGGAGTTAGGCTGTCTGTTGTGTTAGTAGTTAAGATTTATGTCTTCTGTCATCTGTGTTCTTGTGAATTGTTTCAATTGCATAACTGTACACTGTAACCGGTTGCGGTTTGTCAACCGGATTGTTTCAATAAAGAATATTTTTATTAGTGGTTAGCGTGCTGTACTGTCAACAGAGAGTTCGGGATTCAAATCCCGCAAGGGAAAAATTAGTTGTGGGATTTCTGCCCCGCCTGCGCAACTAGTGAACTAAGTTACAATGAGTACACTGACAGTAAACTGTCGTTGGTGAGATGAGAGGGCGATGGAAAGGACTGGCCACCCACCCTCATATGCCGAGGCTAAGAAAATGAAGTCGCTAATACTTCATCACTATGGTCTTTTTCTTCAATAGGAACACTGTGGAGAAGATCGATTCCGTCGATTGGAAACTTATTATTGCAAGCTGCGAATTTAACCGATGAGGTCAGGGCGTCTACCATCGTACTTCAAAAGTGGGGGCTTAACGTACGTTTTGCACATAGACTGCATGGGGTTGTTGATTTCAGATAATGTCGTCGGCCAGAGTGAGGGTTGTTCTCCCAATCCAGGTGCGGGGAGCAGTGGTGGTGTGGGGGGTAGACGCCACTGGATGAGGTACACATCCGTGAAGAACGCATCTTCTCTGGAGAAATTCAAATCACAGCCTAAGGCCTGCTGTAACTGCTAAACTATCAGAAGGCTGTCACTGATTTTTAAACTCATGTACTTTCTTCGGCTTCAGTTGTCGAACATTGCTATATAAATAGTATTCTTCTTCTTCATAGTAGGACCTATTATTATTATTATTATTTTATTATTATTATTATTATTATTATTATTATTATTATTATTATTATTATTATTATCATTATTATTATTATTATACTATTATTATTATTATCATTATTATTATTATTATTATTATTATTATTATTATTATTATTATTATTATTATTATTATTATTATTATTATTATCATTAGTAGTAGTAGTAGTAGTAGTAGTAGTAGTAATAACAGTAGTAGTAGTAGTAGTAGCAGCAGCAGCAGCAGTAGCAGTAGTATTAGTAGCAGCAGTAGAGCAGTAGCAGCAGTAGCAGTAGCAGCAGTAGCAGTAGCAGTAGTTGTTGTTGTTGTTGTTGTTGTTGTTGTTGTTGTTGTTGTTGTATCTAACTAGCGTTATTTTATATGGGCTTGCATAGAGCGCATTTGCTAGGCCCTCTCAAATGGGTGATAGATTTAAGGGAAGTACGATAAACACGACTCATTGATCATGATATTGAAGTTCACAGTATGCCAGTTCCTTGGTCAATAAGTTTTTCTATGGTCGTGCTAGGCGTTTTTCAAAAGCCCCTAGAAAGCACTTAAGTCTGGATCAAAAGGCGACCACTCCCGTGGATGCATGGGCAGAGTATTACTTTGAGTCATCCAGCAAATAGTTCGCTCAATACAGCTGACGCATTTTTCAAGTGTTCTGACGACAAGTGCTTTCAAACGATTGTACGCGACCGTGAAAGGAAATCCCTGTTGCGCAAAGCACGGTGTACCGTTGATCGCACAGTGTCTGGCGAACCCATTGTTTAACTACTTTCGACCTTTTCACATTAATCAAGTCTTGACAGATTATTATTTCAACTGGACTGAGTGCATAGGGACTTAATCAGCGCATTTGCTGACATCTGACGTATTTCGATGTTCGACCATGGTGCGTATAGGTACATGTAGGTACCGACTAGCTCAGGATGTTGTCCGCATGACACCAAACCTGTCTCCATTTAGCAATCAAGCATGCAAGAGTAGATGCTGGTCACGGTGATTGCTATTATCGTGTTTGTGCTTCAGCCAAAAGGGGAAGGCAAGGAACGGCAAGACAAAGTATAGAAGCAGGCCTCGTGTGTGTGTTCCTGAGGTGCCGGTGAATTCGCTAGATGCCAGTGTTGTAGCTCCCAGCGCAGATTGAGTGGGTCAACAATTTGAGAAGTTTTCATTAAGCGCTATATAAATGCCTTTTGTTTCAATAGAAATCCTGAGCGCCCGCATAGAGAGTTGAGACGGGGCGTTTACTACCCCTCTTGGAATTCACATCTCAACACTTTTGGCCCACATCATACTGGAAGACGCTTCCTCAGCTGTGCTCCCTTCTGCACAAAATTACTGTTGGCGCTCATGACAATAGGCGTTATGCTTATGGAGCTCTTAATAAACAGTCAGCAGTTAATGTTTGATATAAATACAGCCAGGGCCGGATTAAGACTTTCGGGGGCCCTAAGCCAAGGGCCGGGTTAAGACATTCGGGGCCCTAACCGGAAAGCCATGCAAAATTTTTTTCAGATTTGGAGAAAAACCATTGTTTATTCTTTTTTTTTTTTGCTTTTCCGTCATTTTTTAGAAGAAAAAAATAATAGGACCATTGTACCATCTGATTTTTATATTTCCTGACAGTTGGGGGCCCTCAAAACGTTGTGGGGCCCTAAGAGCTTATTTCGCTTATAGGTTAATCCGGCTCTGAATACAGCAACAACTATTGTACAGTGTCTATTTTTACACTGAAAGTGCAGCAAAGTCAGAGAAGTCTATAAGCTCGATAACACACAGACAGACACAGAGGCGGACAGCCAAACAGACAGACAGACAGCCAGACGGACGGATGGACGGTAGCCAATATCCGTGCGACGATAGCGAACAGTCATTAAGCTTAGTACAAGGCGATGTTTACCAGTGGAGGCGATTGCTAAATTTCAGCCGCATTGCCATTGCTTGAAATTGGACATCCATTCCCACAGATTTGATCTGTGGTTACGCATAAATTCGACGACCGTTCGTGGAACAAATTATACCAGTATCGGTGTAATTAAAACGCCCTAAAAAGCACCAGAACGCCAAACGATACCCAGAACTCATACCTGATTCCCATTTGCGTTGGGCATGCCTACCATTGCTACCGGGGATATAGTCAAAAAGCATTGATTCCCTTCAGTTTGCTGACGGAAACCTGGTCTGTACAAGCCCAACGCAAAGATAATTACTTCATAATTAGGCAAGACTTCAAGCCCTCAGAAAACAGAAGCCGAAGAGTTTAAAAAAGTCGAATATCAATACCTATTGATATTCGTCCAGTTGAAGCCAGTTACAGCCGTATTTCTAAGTGTGTCTGCTCAAACCATTTAGTATGAAATTAAAAACGGACAGCAGTGGTGAAGTAAATTTTCATGTTTTTATGAGTAAGATAGGTTTATATGCAAAGGTATGGTACAGGTAGGAATAAATAGGTATGAACAGGTAAGGTAAGTAGGTTGGTCTGTATGCAGGTAAGGTAAATAGGTATGCACGAGTATGGTATGCAGGTTAGGCATAGGTAAGATAAGTAGAAATACCACTAAGCTTACTACCACCACTATCACCGCCACCACGACCATCACCACGATCCTTACAAGCACCAACACCACTATAATTATCTATTCCCAAAGGGGAAGAATGCTTTTACCTCCAGGTAGCTATATCGTTACCTGTATCATCTGTATAGAACCGCATCTGTATTTGTACCTCTACAACCTGTTGCTTTTGCTTGGTTCCTACACATATACATCCAAACATCTGAGCACATGTATCTATATCTGCCACTGTATCTGCGGCTTCATCCGTCTACATAGCTTGTCCTATCATCATATGTACATGTATGCCTACAATACGTTGAGCTGTTAATAGGCAGATCGTACTAGCAGAGCTCGTGGTAGCGATAGCAGTTCGCGCTCCACCCAATCATTGAAAGAGTGGAATGAAAAAGTGAATTTATGATGACTAATATGAAATTCAAGTAAGATTTTATAATTAAAATAAAGATGATGTAAAACGAAGAAAGGTAACGCCTGGTTAGGACCATGCCGTAAGCGCAAGTCGAATTTATACATTTATATAGCACCTATAAAATAAAATGGTCCAGTAGGTGCTCCCGACCTGACAACGCGAAATATAAATAGCTGCAGAGAAATGCCAAGAAACTCACGCTAGTTAATAAGTTCAGTTAAGGTATTATAGGGTAAAGCGAGGTGAAACAATATGACAATGTTTGTAACTTTGATTGTTATCCAGTAGGATAATGAAATTCAACAGTATGTTATTTATTGGTTTCCATTAGGATAATAGAATTCAACAGTATGTCATTAATTGTTTTTTTGTATGTATCGATAATAGAAATTCATAATCATGCTTGTAATTAATTAGCCAAATTGCTTTGATGGCAATTGCTGTTTGTAGGTCAATCGCTCTAGTCAATAAGTCCGGGAGTTTTATGGGACTTGTGTTCCATGCCTCGCTCTTCTGTTTCAACGTGGGTTATTAGTCGCGATTTCGCTCGATTTAATTAACTCGGCCTTAATTGCAATCATAGACTCCATAACACATCGATTTCATCAACTCGACCCATTTTGTCATACTCTCCATTCCACCTCGATTTAATTAACTCGGCCTCTATCGCCTTATCTCCATTTCGGCTCGATTCCAATAACTCAGACACTGTCGCCTAACTTTCTATTTTGGCTCGAGTTGATTAGTTGGGCTTCTGCCCCTTTTCAACTTGATTTGATTAAACTCTCCGCTATTGCCCTATTCTCCATTTTTGGTTCTATTTCTTTAACTCGGCCTCTGCTGCATTGCTCTCCATTTGGCTCAATTTGACTAACTCGGCATCCATCGCTATACTCTCCATTTGGCCGCGATTGAAACAACTCATGCTCTCCAATTTTGGCTCAATTTTATTAACTCGGCATCCATACTCTCCATTTGGCCTCGACTTAAGCAACTCATCATGCTCTCCAATTTTGGCTCAATTTTATTAACTCGGCATCCATACTCTCCATTTGGCCTCGACTTAAGCAACTCATCATGCTCTCCATTTTGGCTCTATTTTATTAACTCGGCATCCAAACTCTCCATTCGGCCTCGACTTAAGCAACTCATCATGCTCTCCATGTTGGCTCTATTTCATTAACTCAGCTTCCCAACTCTCCAGTTAGCCTCGACTTAAGCAACTCATCATGCTCTCCATTTTGGCTCTATTTTATTGACTCGGTCCTCTGTCCGTTTCCGCTGGAAATCATCGACTCGGACCCTGTTCTTCTACTATCCATTTCCGGCCGATTTTCATCTTAAAAACAAGATGCCCATAAATCCGCCGCGACGGATCATCCGTCGTCCACAAGAAGTCCGGATGTTTGCCCAGCCATCGAAGTTGACAAAGGAGTCTTTACGATGCCAGCCGAGCAACACCCAGTCGAGCAGGAGGAGGCGCGATCGCCGACTCGTGGCCGCCTCCGCACGACTCACAACCCAACGACGGATGATCGTTGTTCACGGCCGAAAGAACATGGCAGAAGAACAGGACGTCACGTGTCATCCGGTTGGTGGCGCGCATGACGGAAACGGACACAGGAAGTAATTGGTATCCTCGGTTTCGTCATTGGCCATTAAGCGGGCAACAATCGGAGCCGAAAAGACCCACTTACAATGGGACATTGGGTGAGGAATGAGACGATCTCACGGGGTGGGACGCAGACCACAGCAGGTTCGTCGAAACCTTGTGCCACTAAATGTCGTAACCTTACGGCACCGAATAAGATTTGACTGTCACGGCGCCTACAACAATAAAACACAACTGATTGTTGATTAAAGTTCCTAAATGCTCATTGAATCCGGGCAACGCGGAACATTCTGAAACGTAAACTTCAAACTGGAAGAGAACAGTTTTCAGGTTAGAAAGAGTCACGACCTGGATTTTTGAAGCAGTAGAAATCTCGGGGTTACGACTGCAGTCAAGAACATCGTGGGAGAGTTCTGGTTGGAGGGACCAGGGACAGAATGGAGGGAACTCATGGACCGGATGGATAGAACCCAGAGACCGCATGGAGGGAACTCAAGGACCGGAAGGAGGGATCTTAGGGACCGGATGATCACCTTAGGCAAGATGTGTACCAGGAACAAAATAATTTGCAGACTGATCGAAGAGAGGATTGCCTTTCAACAGAGCTACAGGGCCGGGGTCGGATTTACCGGTATGCAAAATATGCAAATGCAGAGTGGACCCCCGCTGATAGAGGCCCCGATTGGACTCAGAATTTCTCTACCGTGAGAAAAACTGACTTGAAGTTCGGTATTTTCGGTATTCTTGCTATTTGTCAATAGGAACAAGTCAGTCACTATAGTCTTAACCTGTACAACTGAAAGAGTTAATCAGAACTGCCATAATATTATATAGCGCCTCTGCCTGATAAAGATATAGCATGCATGTCATTGCCGCTTTCTATCATCCCACGACACGACCATCACCGATTGCCACCGTAGCACCATCCTATCTCCTCGGCTTGACCTTCCCGGATTCTCACCTGGCAGCGGCCCCCATTATTTTAGTAGCAGATATCCAACAGGGTGTTAAACCTGTAATGGGTTTGACCCAGAGCTTCTCATTTGAGGCGATCGATCGATCTCCTTGGTCGATCGCCTATCAAAGGTCTGGTCGATCGATAAATCGATCACGCTCAATGAGTGAGACTCCAAGAGCAATCTGGAGCCAGACCATTACTTTATTTATCTAGTTTACATTAGGCTACTTGTGAAAGTTCAGGCTAGGATTGATACAACATTGCATCGACAAGCAGAGGAGGCTAATCGACGGCTAGCCTAATAAGTGTTGCGTATAGCCTACTCTAGCAGTTAGGCTAATGGACAACCATATACTATGCAGCAATACGAATACGATACACAAAATACGCTGTACACAAAAGGTCTCGAGAGCGACTGCGCATCAATCCAGCGCGATCGAGTTTCAAATCGCCTTCTATTTTCAAATGAGAAGCTCTGTTTTGACCAGTATGAGAATTGTAGATAAAAGACTGGGGGCCAGACCTTGATCCATGTGGAATTGTGATGTGCAATGAAGACTTAACAATGGGGTACTAAGAAAGACTAGGGGTTGAACCCCCGACCCCGGCAATTCTCACCCTGGGTTTGACTATATGAGGATGATAGGTAGGATGGTAGATGATATGCTCAAAAGAGACTGGACGACTTAAAAAAAGAACGCCAGTCCGAAACGCCGACTCTAAGTAATCTGAAACTTAGAGCGTCGGCGAATGCAGTTTTCGTCGCTCGCTACAAGACGTTGCTTCTTACGGCATCATATGAGATTTGTCTGCTACAGCCCGGCCTCAAATAACGCCGAGAAAAACTCGCGAAGACGATTTCTCTGGGCCGGCGCATTAATTATGATTAAGCCTAAGTTAATCGCACGATAAGCGTTGGCGTGTTTATGCCCGTAAACTTGTCCCCTCCTCCCCCTCCTCTTCCTCTAATACTCCTCCTCCTCCTCCCCTCCGCTGGTCAACGCCTATTGGTCGGTGGCCGCGATCACACGTGAGCAAACTTATCGGCACACATGTCCAAGGACACGTACGCGTGCGGCCAAGTTCCTTCAGAAAGCGATGCAAGCGTTATACCGACTCATCTATCTCTCTCTGTGTGTCGCTCATACACTCCTAGTATTTTACTATTATTAATAATAGCATAACTCCGTCTCTTAGGCAGCCTGCTTCGTTCAGCCAGGCGTATATATATTGAACGGGATTGAGAGTCGTCAGCCAGACCTGCGCTTTGGGTTCTATCGTTGGGACGAAATTGGAAGAAACGAGAAAATAGAGAAAGAGTGCAAGTACAATTCTCCACTGCTTTGACGAGAAGGAAGAGTTAACGCATTCCGTTACTGAGTGCTCCAGTAGGAAGTCTTTTAGGTTGTAAATTGTTGTTGTATCGAACGTCGGTTGTGCTGATAACAACGATGGAAAGAGTCGCGTTGTTTCTGTGTGGCGTTGTCCTCATGTTGTACGTTGCCGAGTTTAGGGTCGAGAGCGCCAGCATCATCAAGTTCCCAGGTGAGACATTCAGACGCGTTCAATTTTTTAATTTTTTATTTATTTAACTGTAACTCTAAATTCTGTTGTCGTTCTTTTTCTATTATTCTGTCTGTCTGTCTGTCGGCCTCTTTCTTTCTCTCCCTCGTTCCCTCCCTCCTCTCTCCCTCCCTCCCTCTCTCTCTCCCTCTCTCTCTCTCCTCTCTGTCTCTCCCTCCTCCCTCTCTCTCTCTCTCTCTCCCTCTCCCTCTCCTCCCCCTCTCCCTCTCTCTCTGTCTCTCTGTCTCTCTCTGTCTCTTTCTCTCTCCCTAGTTCCCTCCCTCCCTTCTCTCTCTCTGTCTCTCTCTGTCTGTCTGTCTGTCTCTGTCTGTCTGTCTCTGTCTGTCTCTGTCTCTGTCTCTGTCTTAGTCTCTGTCTCTGTCTCTGTCTCTGTCTCTGTCTCTCTGTCTCTCTGTCTCTGTCTCTCTATGTCTCTCTCTCTCTCTCTCTCTCTCTCTCTCTCTCTCTCTCTCTCTCTCTCTCTCTCTCTCTCCCTCTCTCTCTCTCTACCTCTCTCCCTCTCTCCGGTCTCGGAAACTCCTGTTTTGGTCTCTCGTTGCTAATAATCTTAGCTGCTCCGTAACTCTTATTCTTTCATTGCTGCATCTTACTCCCAAAAGTGAAAACCCGCCACTTGAAAAGAATAGAGTTGCCTGCCAGGCCCTGACTGGTGGCTCATTGTATGGTAGGCTACTCCAACCGTACACTGCCGACTATAATTTATGTCAGCTATTTAAATGTAAAGTATTTTAAAACATTGCCCTTGCCCTATCTGACCATTTAAATGGCAAAATTAGGTTAGGTAACTATCTACCTGTTACCAAACTCCCTTAAGATTTTTAAAAGTCTCACTAAAACGTTATCGAACGCGAACGATTATTGAAGTCTGTAGTATAATAATCCTTTTTCTTTGCTACACCGCCTACACGCAACCACTTTTGCAGCAGTTGGAGTGAACGGCAAATTCTAAACGACTTACATTATTTAAAAGGACTAAATTAATATTTGAATTACTTACATTAATTAAAATGGCTTACATCAATTCAAAATGATATAGGCTACACTAATTTAAATGAACCGCTGCCACATAAAGAATTGTCTGTAGTCTATGTCTTCAATTCAATTTTATAAGTTTTCTTTTCCAGCTTAATTTCGTTTCTTTAAGTCGTTGATTTTAAAAGCATGGAAAGCATGATTTGTATATGTATATACAATGCATAGGCCTATATAAGAAATATATATATATATATATATATATAAGAATTTAAGTATTTATGAAATAATATAGGTATATATATATATATATTCATGAATAAGAATCCACTCAGTTCTCTTAAGTGTCAAGACGATGAGCCCATACATCTGGTTTCCTTCAGCAAATATATCGTCTGCAAACATAGATTTATATTGCATTTACACTCCATTTAGTAATTATTAAATATTCATGACCAAATAATAGCCGCCCCCACACCATACGCATTATATACATATATATATATATGCATATATATATATATATATATATATGCATGTGTGTATAATATTGTATATACTAATTGTCTATTTATTGTCTATCTATATAAAGCTCGTAAATGGCAAACGACCATGCAGAAGGTGGCCTGTTGTTTCGTTAGCTAAACTAGAACAATCGATTGATCTCAAAATGCATAAACAACTTTAGTTCATTGGCTTATTAATGGACTTTGCGATAGCCGAGTGGTTAGCCTGTTCGACTCTAATCCGAGAGGTCGGGATTCACTTCTCCGCCAGGGCAGCGATTTTTCTAGATGTCTGCCTCACCTGCGCCCCCAAGTCTACTCAGTTATAATGAGTACACTTACCGTACACTGTCGGTGGGGAGATGAGACGACGAGGAAGAGGACTGGCCAACCGCCCTCATATGCCGAGGCTAAGAAAATGAAGTCGCTAGCACTTCATATATATGTCTGCTACTAGGGGTTCGCCTAAGGGACTGTTCTTTTGTTCTCTCTTCACTGATAAATAGGGGTGGGCAACGATTAAAAATTGTAATCGAAATTAATCGCACGACTAAAAGTTTTAATAACGCGATAAACGCATGTCACAATGGATAACAAGTACAACTACTCTACCGACTCTGAGCAGTTACGTTGAATATGCGCTGTATAAATGCTTGCAGTCAATAAACAAAAAAGCAAACATGCTTTTACTAAGTGTTAGGCCCTACTTGTTTTTACTTTTTACTCTAAAGTTCAAATTAAAGTTTGTACTTTGTAATAGCGGTTTTATCAAGCATTGTTTTAGCGCATTTATTAAAAATAATTCGGCGCAGTGACAATTGCGTTAAAAATGTAATCACGTTAATTAATTAACGCATTAATCGCGTTAATAACGCGTTAAATGCCGAGTCATACTAATAAATAAATACTATGAGTATCAATTGACTTCCTGCGTGTCAACGCCCCCATTGACCCACGCGGTTATTTGTAACTAGTCGATCACTCGTGATATCGAGTTTCCAGTAATCAAACCAGGTCGAGTGATAAAAATTAATCAACGCAATTAGCACATAATGACGAGCGGATCTGTTGAAACAATGGACATCAGGAAGCAGGAGACAAGTAATTAACGTAATGATGAATTAGCTAATGAGCTTGGCAATCTGCAATCGATGTTGCATCAGCGAAAACGTGAGTAGGACGATTTATCATAGCGTAGAGAGATGGCTGCATATCGCAAATAGCCCTGACCGGAATACATGAAAAGTGGCAAAGAATCCCTGATTTATAAATAGACATATCTCGATGACGACAATGACGATGATGATGATGATGATGACGATGACGATGAAACTACTACTGCTAGGCCTACTTCTACTATTCTACTACTACCAGCACCACCGCCGCCGCCGTCGCCTCCGCCGCCGCTAGCGATAACATATACGACCGTTACACTTATATAGTGAAGTTATATGTTATATGTTAAGTGAAGTGTTACTCGTAGTATTTATTTATTAGTATGACTCGGCAATTAATGCGTTAATTAATTAAAAAATTAATTAATTAATAAATAATAATAATAATAATAATAATAATATTATTATTTCCTATAATAATAATAATAATAATAATAATAATAATAATAATAATAATAATAATAATAATAATAATAATAATAATAATAAAAAATTAATTAATTATTATTGTTATCATTATAATAATAATAATAATAATAATAATAATAATAATAATAATAATAATAATAAAATGAGACTAACGTGTAAGACATCAAACTTCAATAAGTGGCAGGCCGTTGTCGTTGTAGGCCTATAGTCATCAGGCCTATATGTTACTTTGCAGCATTGAAAGTGACCCTCCCTGATGAAGGATTTAACCCTCTCGTTCGTAATATTCGGTCCTCCCTGATCAAGGGTTTAACCCTCTCGCATGGGCGTATTTAGGGGTGTTCGAGGTTCAACCCCCCCTCCCCAAATAAGTGTCCGGAATTTTTTTATAGGCTTTTACGTGAGAAATACAAAAAACCTTAACTTTGCGAGAATCTTCAATGGAACTACTCCTCCTAAATCTTAAACCGCCCCAATTTTTTTCCTGGCTACGCCCATGCCCTCTCGATCGTAATATTTGGACCCTCCCTGATAAAGGATTTAACTCTCTCGTTCGTTATATTCGGACCCTCCCTGATAAAGGGTTTAGCCCTCTCGTTAGTAATATTCTGATTGTGGGCGGCGTTGGAGACGAAATCATTCACAGTCACATAATTATTCGTAATTAATAATTCTGTAATTCATAATTCGTGACGTCCTGTTTCTGTTCCTAGTAGCATACTCAGGGTCGTTATACACGCCGTGTCTTTGAGTAATTATTTAAACGGTTAATTAGTCAATCTAGTCATTAATTCCTACGCCTGGTCGTTCATTCATGCATTCGTTCATGTCTGACCAATTTCGGTGTCTAGGTCAAACTATCACATGCTATGTCTACTCTTCAGCATTTGCCCTGACCTATGACCCCCCTCTGGTGACCTGTGGCCACTCACCGAATATGGTACATTATCGCATAACCCACAACTCAACGAATAGTTCTTGAAGGGCAGCATCGAAATCTTTGACGACATCACATCATACGTCACCGTTCAAGGTGACATCGCATTAAATGTCACCAGGTCAAGGAGACATCACATTGAATGTCTCCAGTCCAGGTGACATCACATTAAATGTCACCATTCTACTCTCTTTGCGGCTTATACATATAACCGAATATTTATGTAATGTAACAAAAATTCGACGTAACGGAGCATTTATATAGCGGTATTCATGCATCTCCCTAAAGGAGGCATTGATAGGCGCTATATAAGTTAAGTGTTAAAAAATATATAGCACCCTTATACAGAGCCTCTAAAGTTGAATTCAGAGTTTTACTCTTTTCACTACATTGTTACATTTGTGTTACTTTACGTCATCGTTACTAAAGACTGAATGTTTGCGTTTGTATGTTAGGTTACGAAACACGTGATGAAAACGAGGTCATTAAGGACATGGTCAGTAAGAACGGACTGGACAATTACTTCTACAAGGTGCTCGCTTCCGGTAAGTGGTCGATCTCACTCGTAATCAACCAGGTCGATGCCTTCTTCGGCATCTGAACCGATAACGTAATGTAATATTGCAATTTATTGTATTCGTAATTGCTATTGTAATCGTAATTGCAATTGTAGTCGTAACTGTAATTGCAAGCGTAATTGCAATTGTAATAATAATTGTAATCGTAATCCTAATCCTAATCGTAATTGTAATTCTAATCGAAATTGTAATTGTCATCGTAATTGTAATTTGTAATCGAACATTTATAAAGCGCCACTCAGCGATTGCAATGCAATGGAATGTTAAGTCACGAGACGAATAATTAGGAAATGGCTCATTTCTGCTAATATAGCCAAAATATTATTCTCAGACAAAATTCCTAAGGTAAAAGAGTATGTGGGACTAGACAAGCATCGCATATATATTTCTATCCTAACCCTCCCTTGTTGCGCGCGCATTCTGTACTCGGCAGGTGCGTGCCCGAGATGCAATGGAGCCGTCTGCTGGTCTTATTGACGGACAGATCGTAAAAATGTTGGAGGTGAAAGAGGGACCTTTGCTCTTTCTACCACTCGAAGAGTGTAGCAGTGGACACATTGGTAAATATGACCATTGAACTGTGGACCCACCCACGAACGAGAAAGGTCCACTAATAAGTTATTCGAAGACGTATACCGTAGTTACTCGGATATTTGCTGAAGAATCTGAAGCTTCGTCATTTGCATATTCTTCAGATATCGATGCAGCAGTTACTATTAAAAATTTCCTAGAGACTTAGCGTATAAGACGCAACTTTGTTCAGTCACTTGGTTATCACTTGATAATGCGCTATAATATATAAATATGTCGATCGCTTTACAATGTTTTAACCCAGTGAAGCGTTTTACTTCATGCGGCGTAGGGCATCTCGTCGAAACATCTTACCACCCACCGACTACATAGTACATTCTGACGGGCATCCTGCACTCAGTTACCTATTGCGCTCAAAATACAGAAGGATGACTGGCTGCTCACTGCTCGCTGTCTCTCTTTCTTTGTCTCTATGACTCCCTTTGTTCGTCTGTTTCTTGCTCTTACGCCGGGGAACCTTCCGATGAGTTTTCTTTCAGATATGTTACATGCGTAACGCAAACACATTTGCGCACTATAATGCCCGTCAGAATGTATTACGCAAAAGAATACTCAAAATTATGCAGTATGTATCTGGGAAATTTATCACAATCAGATTAGTTTTGGGCGTAGATTTTACGCCGCGGAACAATTGCTAGTGCGGCGGAATCTTTCATTGCAGAAAATTTATCCCGTAAATAAACAGTTGAGGTCCTTAGAGGCTGTTAAACCAGAGGGTCCTCAAAGATACTGAGTGAGCTTACGCCTGCCACACAATCCCACCCAATATCGGATCGGGATAGGTATTCGGTCGCCTTTAATTCATCCACATTTTATCCTCATATTTCGACGCATAATTATGTCTAAGATAAATATTTATGAAAATTTTTGAATAGGCGAAGACAGTTCGTCGACGGAGGAAGTTGAGCGAGACGGGGATGCCACCGAGACGAGTTCGTGTGAAATCGTCCGTGACGTTCCAGCTGAATTACGACAGTCGAACGCTATGAGACCAACTGGACTGAGCTACTTCTACGCAAAGTACACTGAGGCATACGGAATACCTGTTCTCGGTATGTCATCAACTGTCATCTACTTACTTATGCACCGTTTAATTTTCTATGTTAGAAACTCTAAAGGTTTTAGGTTTGGCGGTTTCCCTCGTAGAATGAAGTGACCAACGACTGTAGGCGGTTCAAGTAAGCATCTGTCGGCCAATGGGCGTTGATTTCATTTTGGTTGACACATCTTACAAGCATAGGCTGCTGAATTTAATTGTATGCATAGCCTAGGCAACATCGTCCGCTTTGTGGAATGGAGACGAGGCGCAGGGACGGTCGGTCGATCGGTGGTAGCCCCCACCCTAGGCCCTTCACCCTCCCTCTGGCCCTCTAGCGGTCGGACGGATGGATGGAGATGCATCGCTAGGGCAGACTAGACCCGACAGGGCATACCCCGTACAGGCCCTACCTCGATCAATTGACCACTTGTATATATATAACCGAGCTGTGGGTCGAATAATTTGTGTATACGAAAGCCAGCTAAGAATTTTATCGATTGTGAGCTGCTTATGTACACCTGTCATAGCCTTGGTAATAGCATTGGTAGTTATTATTAGACCTAAGCTTATCCACAAGTTCACAACAGCTATGATTCAATGTAACATAACATTCCCCCATTTTAAATTTATATAGCGCCTCTTCAAGATTCCTACTCAGAGGTGGATTTAAACCTGAATTGCCCTCAATTGCTCGGCGCCACACGAAAACCACGTTACGGAGACTAGGTTTTTCATAAGTGCTATGTCAAATCAATTTTGTAATGGCCACAGTCCCTTGTCCGTTCAATCTTCTTTTTTTCTTGCTTGGATTAGGACCTCGTTGAGGGGGGGTAAGCCACAGATTCATTTTGATACAGATTGGAGCATCTTGTTACAGATCGGATGCCCTTCGTGGCATCAACCACAGTTTTCCGCTGTGGACCTAGTCTTGGTGATGAACACATGCCCGCTAGGCAGAGGGTCATCAGGCTTATTTAAATTGGGTCATGTGCTCCCATGTCACAATGCTGTTATTGGATATTTGCAGCTTTTAGTTGTCAAGCAAAATGCCACTCTTTTTCTACAGTGTGCCCTAGTAGCCTTGCCGCTGTTGGTCCGCGACTGCTTATTCGTCAGATATAACCCTGCTTATTTCGCAGTTGACCTCTATTTCTAGAGGTCGTTCCACTATCCGCCACCTGTGGACGCGTGTGATAGCAGTCAGCTCTGCCACACATCAGCTCTGCCACACATCTCTCTGTCCTATTAGGCCAAAATCCGGGGAGGTCAAGCAGAGTAGACAGCAGAATACTAAGGTGGTTATGTGTAATGACGGTTGATGGTTATGTAGCACTGATATGTTTGATTTTGGAACAAAGGCAGTTTCGATTGGTTGGAGATATATTTATAATGTCATCAACATACAATTAGCTCTTTCGACTTGACTTGAACGACAGCTTAGCTGGGTTATGCATATGTTTATTGTCTTATTACATATCGTAATAATAATAATCATGGTAATTTTAATAATTACATTTTTAATTGGCCATTTATTATCATTACTGCCTGCTGTTCACATAGTTGTCCTAACATTGCTGATGTTATTATTACTATGTATTTCTATACCATGGTTTGAGCTAAATATTTGCAAGGATAATAAATGCAATTTAATTTAATATTTATAAATCTTATTTCAATCTTATGCGCACGTATAGCTACCTGAAGAACAATAGGGCCTACTTGTATAGGGTTCACCACACAAAACAATTTATACAATTTCCAATATAATATATATATAATCCAATATAATATATATATATATACGCATCGTCTTCATAATTACCAATTTTTTCAAAATTCCAGTTGTTGTGAGCAAAAAATGCCCGTATGGCTTCCTCTTGATCGCCATCTACCACAATAGTAAGTTCGTATTTGTTCATGGCAATCTATTCGCATATAGAAACTACAGACTTGTTTCTCAACCCTGTAAGTATCTTCATAGCAATGAACTCCATAGTAATATGAGTGGATGGGGGGTAAATTGGATAATTGGAACAACTTGTATACATTCTAGAAGTACAGGTATGACCTCTAGCCAGCTTAGCTGGCTTTCGTATACACAAATTATTCGACCCACAGGCTCGGTTATATATATACAAGTGGTCAATTGATCGAGGTAGGGCCTGTACGGGGTATGCCCTGTCGGGTCTAGTCTGCCCTAGCGATGCATCTCCATCCATCCGTCCGACCGCTAGAGGGCCAGAGGGAGGGTGAAGGGCCTAGGGTGGGGGCTACCACCGATCGACCGACCGTCCCTGCGCCTCGTCTCCATTCCACAAAGCGGACGATGTTGCCTAGGCTATGCATACAATTAAATTCAGCAGCCTATGCTTGTAAGATGTGTCAACCAAAATGAAATCAACGCCCATTGGCCGACAGATGCTTACTTGAACCGCCTACAGTCGTTGGTCACTTCATCTACGAGGGAAACCGCCAAACCTAAAACCTTGGCCTTTAAGGGCCTACAATTTTTCTATGAAACAAGACGATATTATAAAATATTATTATTATTACTACTAGTAGTAGTAATACTAGTGAGTGTAGTTGTAGTAATACTAGTAGTAGTTGGTGGTGGTGGTGGTGGTGGTGGTGGTGGTGGTGGTAGTAGTAGTAGTGGAGTAGTAGTAGTTAGTGTAGTAGTAGTAGTATTTGTAGTAGTAGTAGTAGTAGTAGTAGTAGCAGCAGCAGCAGCAGTAGTTGTGGTAGTGGTGTAGTGGTGGTAGCGGTGGTAGAAGTGGTAGTAGTTGTGGTACGTTTTTTATCAGCATTAACGTTATTGGCATTATTAATTATCATCTTCGTCATCACCGGGGTGGCGCCAGGGGGGCTAGGGGGGCTAATAACTGCGACTCAGCCCCCCCAAAGTCGGGAATCACTGCAAATCACAAGGAAGAGGGGACAAAAGGGAAGGTTTTGGAGCTTTACCCCCCCGCCAAACCTGAAATCCTGGCGCCGGCACTGGTCATCACTGAGGTAGGCTATGCAATAAACGCCTGCTATTTACGTATATGCCGACACGGGTAATTTCTTGCCCACCTTCCGCAACTATAATGAAATATCTATGACACAAATACTAGCCTCATAAATTAAAAGGGAATTAAACTTAACGAACCCACACGCATGTATTTGTGTAAGCTTTTCATTTCGATGTTTACAATTCGGAGAGCTGTCTTGCATAATTCAGAGGCATCCAATAAAGTTTCATTATTCTTCGTTAATAAAACCTGTAAATAAATTCTGTTTTTCCGGCCAATTCGTTTTGGTGCAATAGAAAACACCGGCGGGCGACTAATAAATCCGAAATCATCAGAACAACAGGCATAAGTGGACCATTCAGATACCTGATCTAATCCAATTTAATCTAATCTGATCCAAATTCTAATCCAATCCAATCTAATCTAAATCCAATTCTATCCAATCCAGTCCAGTCAAATCCACAATAATCTAATCTAATCTAATCTAATCTAATCTACTCTATTCTATTCTCTTCTATTCTATTCTATTCTATTCTAATCTATTCTATTCTAATCTATTCTATTCTATTCTATTCTAATCTATTCTATTCTATTCTATTCTATTCTATTTCTATTCTATTCTATTCTATTCTATTCTATTATATTCTGTTCTGTTCTATTATATTCTATTCTATTCTATTCTAATCTAATCTAATCTAATCTGGAATTTCTGTAGCGCAGTTATCGTAAAGCATACGGCCCAGAGCGTCTGTGAGGTGCTTACAAGTGGCGCTATACAAATTGCAAATACAACTGTATTCGGTCGACGTCCATTTCAGATACATGTAAAGTGATTTCACTGTTGGTCGGTTCTCAAGATAAACAGGAGAAGAAAGCCGCCTTCTATAATATCTTACACATATATATATATATATATATACACAATGTATAGGCATATATATTATATATACTGTGCAATGCCCTACCTCCGGTTGTACGCTCCAGTGCATCAGCGTTCGTACAATCGTGGGTGTGAGTGGGTGGTTGATGTTGGGCGAGGCAACTTCCTTTTCCCAACATGCAGCTGTGCGTGCACCTTGCGGCAATTCGTGCATTCAATTCGTGACCCTACGCCACAATATCCGCCCCTCCCAACTTCTCCTCCTCCACCCATCCGTCCCCCCAGCACAATGGCTCCGTAGGCCTCTGTTACAAAAGATACCCATTTGAGACGTTTATCAAGCGTTTCCTGCGTCCTGCTGTTCGCGGTTTATATCTGGACCTTTGCCTCTTTAGATAACTCGTGAAGCAAGATTTGATAACCAAACACATACAATATTATGTATACACAAATGTAAGTCGTATTATATATATTATGTGCACATAAATATATGTATACAGTGTGTACTGTGTATGTATATATGGAAGGGCATATATTATATGCATACATATAGAACACATATCATCGTTCTTGCTTATCACTTTCTTTTCTTATCTACAAAGTAGTCAGAATTCTTACTCCAAGACACTCAGAGGCTGGACTTAAGAACAGTTTCTCATTCTGCGCGATTTCCTTTTTCCTTATTCTGATTAAATTCGTTCATGATTGATAGCTGAGGAACGTCAGCCATTTGATGTTTCATTTCGAAATCTAAATAATCTAAATATAATCTATTTTTTCACCAAAATAAACATATTTCAATTCATTAACTATATTAACGTTTTATACGCCTAAGTTTCAATCAACAGAATTTTATTTTTCCTGCTAAAAGCTCATTTGACATGTTATTCACTTTATTCGCTGAATTCCAGTTTCATTTTGTCAGTAATAAATTTTGTGCGGATAGATTTTTATTGCGAAATAAAGTTAATATGTGTATATAAGTTATTATGATATATGCTTCATTCACAAAATTAGTATATATATCGGTAACCATATAAGCTTATCCTAGCAATATTGTCAATATCAGCGCTAGGTTCCCCGCGCTCAGCTTTCAAGCGGCACTTTAGATATTTTGAGTTTACGATTGCAGTTAAAGTGCAAACTTCAGATTTATGGCAATAACTGAGACGGTGACTCAAGTGTTCCAAAGATTAGTTCCGTTTGACAAATCCTTCTTCTTCGGTGACCGTGTTCCAGTTTTCTTTGCTGTAAATTAAACCCACGCGCTAACTTAACCTGTTTATCAGGCAAGATCTGGGTTAAGGTATTGGAGCGCGACAAGCAAACGCTATATATTTGATCTAATAAATGCTATATTTGGTCTAATTAAATTCTATATTTGGTATAATATTAAATGCTATATTTGGTCTAATAAATACGCCCACGTTAAACGCTCTGAGTCAATGTCTAACAGCAACAGATACTGACGAGTTGTAAACGGGCAACACATCAAAGAAACTGCTCAGCAGGGCCACTAATATGGCCAAAACGTTTACAGACATCACACTGACAGTAATATCACGGACGCAGTGGTATTGTTTGCGTTTAACTAGGCTGGATAGATCAGAAAAATGAGAACATAACATCACTTGAACTAGGACTGACACTAAGAGGAGTAGTCTATGTAGGCTATGCATACGCTTACATGCAGTCGAACGCGCCTTTGAAAGGTACAAAAAGGGCGCTGGATCATCATCGTCATCATCAGTTCCTGACGCCAGCTATTTGGCGGCGATGGGTACGAATAAATGATCCATCGTCTTGTCATTTGTCAAGTCCATTGCTTAATGTATCATTTGGTTGGCTTGATCTCTCTCATAGATTTTAATAATAGTATACCATGGAAGCAATACTTGAATGTAATATTTTAAATAAGTTTAATATTCATTAATATATATAAAAAATGTTGAAGCCCCTGCGGATTGTTAGGCCCTGAGCTGTAGCTTTTTTTTTTAGCTTAATGGTAAATCGGGCATTGGGTGGCGTATACCTTACTGAACAGCTCTCTTAATCCATTGGACTCGATTAGCTCTAGAGCTTTAGACAAGGTTTGAATTGTCAAATTTGAACGGGGTGGAGGGGGATTGAAAAGTTCTTAGTATCCTGATGTCCCTACAAGAATTTCTTACGTACCTAAAACCGGTATACTGCTAAATTTTAGTAGGTGCGTGTGTACGGTACTCGATCCTTGGCTGTTTAAAAAAATCGAACAAAGAAGAGTGCTTGTTGGGAAACTCTTGAGTTTAATTTGCAAAAGACTTATAGCTCTAGAAAAAAAGTATGCCTTAACAAACGCTGACGTGGTATGGATGAAAACTGAAGGGAAAAACAAAGAAAGAATTCAATTAATTAAGCAAGTAAGATACATTGGACCACTTAAAGCTGTGCTGGGGTTACCTTAACTCCCCAAGGTAATTTTTGCAAATTAACTGGAGGGGTTGAAAAATGAATCGGGAGGGTTGAACCTTCCCAACCACCAACAGTTCAATCCCTGGTTTTAGGGTGCCGATATCTATTAAAAACTAACTCAACTCCATTGACCGTGGCATCCGAAATCAGAGGTCACTCAACTCCTTCAAACAGGCCTATAGAAAACACTTACTTAACTGACGTTGATTTTACTACTGCCATGCCTATTTCTCATCCTAAGTTAATCGAACTGACTCATGTTTCCTTTCACGTTCTATCAATTTGTTCCAACATAGTGGGGAAGACTAGATAAGCCCCTTGGGCTTCTTCTCCCCATGAATCGATTTTATTACTTAACCTGTTAGACTATGACCTCTTCAATTTCTGTTACTTATTTAAAAAATTGTTACTTATTAATGGCACTTACAAAATGTAAACTATTAATGACTGTATTCACACGTGTACATTGTGTTAACTGTTCATGAAATCGATTCTAAGAAAATTTGAATTTGAATTTGAACTAAGAAGTGATGACGATGGCAGGCAACATAAATGTAAACTGCTACGAGACATGACGTCTGAAACCTGAGGAATTTCATACTGGAATTGGTGAAGTTGCACTCGAATTAATTTATACGATTATTAAGCTGTGGACCGACCACCCACGCACTGCAAGACTTCACGTGGTAGACTCACACTTAGGCCTAACCCGCGTATGCTTATAAAATAAATTGGACTGCCTGCCCAACACCAACAGTTTCATATGTGACAACAAGGCAGTCACGCCTATACGTAGAAATTCATTACTCACAATCAATTTTCTTAAGATATTAAGATAATTCAATATATATATAATATATATATTGACATAGACTATTATTATATAAGTAATATTGACATATATTATTACTTGCATGCCAATCAATATGGACTATATTTACAGGAAGTGCGCCCACATGCAAACTAATTTTTTTATATCCTGCTTCTATTTATTCATATGTCACCCGGTGATGTTTCTTGCTCGGAATTCTGATAGAAAAGTCAAGCTC